>QNQO01002410.1:0-103796 GCA_003290165.1 Berberis thunbergii
CCAGTCTCAAACAATGTTTTACAATAAATAAGTTTGAAAGGTTAAAAAAAAACCCTATTGGAAAGGAAAACGAAATAGAGAAGAAGGATGGGAAAGAAAATTTTTGCCATGTTTTTAATATTCTTCGTCGTCCTTCAAGCTTTTGGTGTACATGACGCTTATGAGTTGCAACACCCAGACGTTTCCATGGCCAAATCAAGAAGCGATTGGGGAGAAGAAGATCGATTTGGTGTATTTGAGGAGTTCATACAATGCATGCAACGTTGTAAAGATGTTCGCTGCAGTTCTACCAAAGACAACGATTGCTACAAGCAATGCAATGCAGAATGTAACGATCCTGTATTGAAAGTTGAAATACTTCACTGATGATCACCTTTGTCGACTATCATTTCTTTCCTTTTCCTTTTCCTTTTTCTCGATCTTTCCTTATTATTATTATTTTTAGTTTTCAATAGATATTCTTCAGTTAAAGGTTTTTCTTTTTCCTTTGTTCTTTCTTATTTTCTTTCTCTTATCGCTTTGTTCTGGTTAATGCATGAATATTGAAAATGTATAAAACAATAACACTTTTGTAAATCAAAATTAAATCACAAATATTCATGTATAAAATCTTTTAATTGTATTGTGAGTTTTAAATACAAGTACATGTAGTAATTGTATCCGAAGAAGGCACAAGGATGCAAAATAAAAAATAAAAAATTACATTAATAAAAAAGTATGTTTGAATTTATGAAGAAAATAAATCTTCATTTGATGATATCCCTAGCTAGATTATGATTATTATTTGTTAGAATAAATTGTGGAATTTTGAAGATTAAAATTGATGATACACCAAACCGTTCAGTAATCTATGTTATGTACGTGGCATGATGATCCAGAGCAACGGAATGGAGTGAGCCCAAATAAGTGTTTAATCTGATCCAACCCATAAGACCCACCAAGCCCAAATTACTCCAAGCCCACTCAGGCAATTATCTCGGAATTGGACCCAATACAACAAGGCTCCATCCAGCCCATAAGTCAAATGGTCAAACTCATAATCTATAAGACCAAATAAGGATATCTATAAGTTTGACCTAAGACAAGTAGGCTAGTTAGACATTGAATCCTATTAGGAAACAAACATCAGAGTATAAGTTATGCATGGAAACTCTCTTGCATAGACAACTCTCGTGGAAATGATATCTAGCATATATCCTTCCTTAAACCACACCACCAAAGGCATAACCGAACAAGAACTCTCGCATGATAAATAAGGCACGAGGCAGAAAAACAAATGTACGCTACAGAACCCAAATCTCAAGCAATACATCTTTATCTACGCTTTGTCTGACTTTTGCATCGAAATGTCATTGACCGCCACAACAGTGGTCTTTGACTCACAGTTGTTCCTTTTGCAGATCAAGGCTGAGGAGAACGGAAACTGATCCATGAGTTTGGCGTCGTCCGTAAGGAACAAATAGTTCATAAGATAAAAGAAATAACATCCCTATGTTACGATCCGAACAAAATGGTAGCCACAAGATCTCGTACTAACGGTGAGATCACCAAGCCTTTTGAACGCTCAAGCCGGTGCGATACCACCAGCTCCGGTGGTGTCAGCCATGGGGGAGAACAAACCCAAGCCCTCGCGCCGGTTACAGCCACGATGAACCCTAGAGTGGATCAACTCTTAGCCAAGTACAACAGATTACTCAGGTGGTGGAAGTACTTGCTCAACAGAATCCACCATCTGCAGGAGGCGACAGGGAGGCGGAAATGACCTTGTCCCCGCACAATTACAAGGAGCGCGTTCAAGAGAGCCACAATGTCCCTACTGACTCTCAGGGGACCAAAGACGGTGGGAATCAGATAAATAGTCACCGATCATGAACGCGCCACTGCCTGAGAAGTTCAGCCATCCCCCTCCCCCCCCCCCCCCCCCCCAAACTGAAATTCTATGACAAGACAACAGACCCATCCGATCACTTACGCCATTACCGTCACGTGATAACATTGAAAGAAGGATCAGAAACACAGCATGTGCCAAACATTTCCCACCAGCCTGAAAAAAATAGTGTTGAATTGGTTTCACAATTTTCCCCCAAGGTCGATTGACTCGTTTCAAACACTGGCCAAGGCCTTTATCACTCGCTTGTGGGCAACCAGCGGATCAGGAAGAATCCACATTACTTGCTCAGCCTCAAGCAAAAGTCGGACGAAATACTGAGGGAATACGTTACCCGTTGCCAATGACGAGTTAACTATGATCGATGGTTGTAACGACGATACCTCTGTTACAGCTTTTACGTCAGTCCTAGGGGGCAATTCTATAACTTCCTCACCCTAGAGCCCCCGACAGACATGACAGGCCTACTAAAAAGCGCTCAGAAGTACATTACCATTGAGGAGATGTGGGTCGCTAAGAAGGGACTGAGAGTGAAAATAAGTATTCCCCTAGCGCTCGAGATAAGAAGGAACTGAGGAAGCAGAAGGAAGACAAGAGCAAAAGGAAGCGGAGTGATAATAAGCCAAACTCCAGCCGGACGAGGCAAGAAAAAGCCTCCAACTTTGTCGGATCCAGAAACGGGTTCCACACTCCCCTCAACGCCAGCCTATACGACATCCTCGCTACCATTAAAAAACTGGGGAAACGTGAAGTGGCCTTCCAAACTCGGGGGGGATCTGTCCCGGCAAGACAATGGCAAGTACTGTTCCTTTTACAAAAACAACAACCACGATACTGAAGACTGCAAGCATTACATAAACGAGATCGAATACTGGGTTAAGAAGGGAAACTCAAAGAAAAAAACTGAGCCTAAATTTCCTAGTAAAGTAACACAGCACATCCTGAGGACTGGATCAGAAGAAAGCCACACAATTAGCCTTGGAATTGGGGTAGGAATCAGCTCAAGTTCTAAATCTAGATTGAACAGGCAGCAGCATATACAAAGGCAAGACTAAAGCTCTAAAGCAACTTCTAAATGTCATATACTTTTCTACATGAACTAGTACGATACATTATTTCCAAAAGAAATTTGTTACTCAAAATGACAGACCTTCTGGTGTGAGCTCCGTAGAAATGGACTGAATTATTTGTCCTGTCACTTATTAAAGCTGAACAACATTAAATGCCTTTTACAATCTCACGAAAAGCATCAAAAGCTTTTCGTTCTCAATCAAACAATTAGACAAGCAAGGAACCAAGGAATAAGAATGTCAAAAATCTATAAGTTGATGGATATACATACGAAGTCAATTATTTTAGTTCCCTCAGTCTTGAGGGACGCGAAGCTTACTCCATGACCAAAGAAAACTTAAGCACACTCTATTTAGGATTCAATAGCACTTTGATTTTTCTGTTCTAATATTCCATGCCAAGCCAACATATAACTCAGATTATCTATGCTATTTAGTTATACCATAAATCATAAACTAATTTGAGATGGGATTCCTCACACCAGCAAACATTATCAATAAACAAAATTAAAGGTCTGTTGCTTTACTACTCATTTTGCAAAAAGCTACCTTGAATATACACAACCTCTCAACTTAGTTTTCCCATGCTAACATGTTAGAAACACAAAAGCCAAATCGAAAAATTAAAAGTATTACCTTCCTCCAGCACTCCACTTCAAAAAAACTAGGACTGACCAGCAGCCTAGTTTTATCTCCATGCGCATGAGACCACCAAATCTCTATTCTTCCAACCCCAAATAGAAGAACCCCCTCTCTCTCTTCGAGCGTGTAACTCTTGCAATAGTTCTCCAACAGAGTCTTGATGGTAACATTGACCACGGAACTCAATGGATATGGAGTAAAACCAGCCATTCTGAACCTTGACTTCCATTTCCCTAGAAGCTCGTGTCGTTCTAACCCTCTCAGCTCCCTCACATGCTATGATATTGACTATGTCCCGAGCAAGGCAGTGTTGCTCAACATTTATCCGTTCCTTATGGTCTCGAGCGAGTGTCACATCTATCGACTCAAACATGGCCGTATAATAGTTGAGTGTCTCCAGGAACCGTGGGAAGAATGGAGCAGTATTGGTGTTAGATTCTTGTTCTACAAGGGTCACCACTTGGGTGACAAGCTCTTAACCAGTCTCAGTAGCCCATCCCGATGGTTTTCGGTGCTCACACTCTCATCTGGTATGTGGTGGAGCATGTATGGGAAATTCACAGCAATAGCTTCCATCGGACGAATCCCAAGATTCTCAAGTTCAATCCCACAACAAGACATTTCTGCAGCATTGAACTCGAAGGGAACATTGCATGACTCAGCAAGTTTCGCTAGCCTCTTCCCAACAATTTCAAGTCCCCCGCCGCGGGCATAAGCAGATTGTGAATCATCAATACCTGTGACTCTAATACATGGAGGTCCACCAGGACGAGCTGCAAGAGCCTGGATCAGAGTTATCCATTGGCTGCCTTGTGCTATCTGGAAGTCAATAATGTGTATTTGGTTTTCGTCCTTTAAGGCTTCTGCAATGGCACCATTAGCTGACATGTAACCAAACTTGAAGAACGGGCATACCTCATAGAGGAGGTGCATGTAGGAAAGTAGTTCAGAACTGGTGGGCTCGCGACACCTGAGAGACTTGTATATTGCACTCCCAGAAGAAGACAACCTTGCGACAATACCTTCCAACAAGTAGGCACCCAAGCGTTCAATTGGTTCTCCAGACACTGACACCATCTTCCGCAGCTCAGCAATCAATTTCTGAGCCATAGATGAATCTTCATTGGCTACAGCTTGTGCACAAGCAATTAGTACTTGCTTCAAGTCCCCCCTGGATATCATGTCCATCATTTTTTCCCACTTGTTTGGTGCACTCAAGGCTTGGTCATTGTCAAAGCAGTCCACAAAATCCGGTCCCAGCATTGCAGTTTGCAACTCTCTCAGCTTGTGCTTTAAGTCATCATCATCTGTTAAGCATGAGGCAGTTACCGGGGATCCATATGTATTATAAGGGGAGTGGAGCGAGTCTGGTTGGCATGACTGAGATTCTTGGTGTGATAAAGGGCTCCCATTAGGAGAAATGCTAAGGGTGGATGGAGAATTGTAAAATGAGTAAACGCCAGTCGCTGAGGATGACTCCAGAGTGCAGTACTGCTCAGACGAAGTCCGGGCAGAAAAATGGGTCCCTTGGCTGCTTTCATCGGAGCTTACACGATTGTTTAAGCTCTGGAAATTCTGAGGAGAGCCATACGAACCCGCATCTTGCACATGTTGGTAATACGAGTTGTGAGACACACCTGAGTTTCCTTGTCCCTGAGCAGCTTGCATTGGTGAATAACCAACAAACTGAGTTAAGCCAACTACAGGTAAGCCAGAGTAGTACTGGTAGTCCTTTTGGGCACAGCCACGTCGGGATGTTAACTGAGAACTCATTTGTTGGAGGCTTGTATCTTCAGGTATGGCCTTTATAATTTTACTACTACTCTTGGCGTCTTTTTGCAAATTTTGGAGTCAGATTATCTTCTTGTAAACACCCAAATGCTTCAAAATCGTCATGGTCCAGCTGGTTGTGAAATATTGAAATGATAGAAGGAAGCGACTGGTACAATCTGCAACACACAATAAACAAAGATGAGCCTCACTTCATTGGTGGAAATGGTTGGTTATAAGGACCAACAAAATAACATAAACAGAGATAATAGAGCTCCTTAGAATTTGCAAGCAAAGAACAGAAGGCCAACTATTATCAATTACTGCCTTGCACTCTGTATTAAAGATTGCGGCGATTGGTTTCTAACATGGGTAAGTAAAGAAATCCCATCAAAATTTGTTTGAATAAGTCAGACATGAGGCATGAGTCGCGTCACTCTGTATCCAACAAGGAAAGTTATTCAAAATGAAACTTCCTTTTATAAGGTTTCAAGGACCAGAAACTCAAATCTTCTATGTTGTTCAACAAAGCCCTAGGTTATCTTACCATATACTCAAATTACTGAAGCTAATCATTGTTCAAATCAAATTGAGATGGGTTAGTGGCAGTCTCTAGGTACCAAGTTCAGGATGCTTTGAACACAATGAACTATATTTCTTGTTAAGTTACCAGATTTGAACCAGGTGAGATGGGAGCCTAAAAGGTTCATCTAGAGTTCTTCCATGCCAAGTTCAGCCATGCTGATATGGTCCAACTCTACAAAATGAGTGCTGTTCACAGAAAAATGATGTGCGGGACGCCCCAAATACAAGCAAGATGTGGAAGTTGTTCTAGGAAGCGAGTCCACAACCGAATAAGACCAAAATCACTTAATTATGTGCCACTTGAGGCAAGCAGGCGGGATCAATTCATGTCTTGAGAGACAAACCCTGTTCTTGGCTTCTTGCTATGCATATTTGGCAGCAATCGATGCATAAGCTATATATAACTCAAGCTAACATCTCCTAATATCAACTTAATGTTAGTATATAAACTACTTTTGTTTATGTGAACCTGGACATGATAATTCACGTAAATGGTAAACCCTCTCCCATCTTTATGAACCACAGGGGGAAGAAACACTCTTGATGAAACTAATTAACCAAAACCAACATAAGAAGAGATCAGTTCATATAATACCTGAATCAATTGAAATTAAACAGCTTCAACACCCAATTTCAACTACAAAAACCAATTTATTGCAAAATAACACTGCCTCTAAAAGGGGAAACAGAAATTTGTGTAATTGAAGACTTCCAAGTTCAAAGCAAAACAATTTCACAAATACCCAATACTCCCAAATTCAATCTTTTTTCTCCCAACACCTAATAAATCAGCTCAATTAACTTCCTGAGAAACCTCTGAAATTCAAAAACTAAAATAAATAAGAAAATAGAAACCCCAAATAGCCCATGTATCAAGATTTCAACAACTCCAACAATCATTCACAAAACATTACCTAAAATGGATATATGAATACCCCATCACATGCAAAACACTCCACTTTTCCCAAATCTCCAACCAACCCATTTGCATAAACCATGTTTCTCCATAAAATTCAAGTTTCCACTGAAATATTTAACAAAACTACTGAAATCACACATGTATATTTCTTATTTTCATCTCAACACCTCAAACAAAATTTTAAAAAATAATTATTTAAATTTAAAAAATTAAGAAATTTTTTTCTAAGAATCATACATGAAGAACATAAGAATTTCAATGGAACCATATATATCGAATTCAGAGCCAAAAAAATAAATGAAGAGGGGTTGTTCCATACCATAGATTCTAGAGTGATGCTTAGAGAGCTTTCAAAGAAGGGTCTTTTAGATTGGACTTTGAGAGTTAAACTAAACTGCAAGCCTATGAGGGCAGAAGATTCTTACAGGCCTTATAAGCAAGACTTGATAATAAAAAGGGCCTAGTTCTTATCAAAACTACATCAATGCCCTTAAAAAGTTGAAACTTGAAACCCAATGAAAAGACAAGAGAGGGTCCTTATCAAAACTCCATTTCTAATTTACACTTACTGTTCATCACACTAAAAGATCTTCTGTAATTTACACTTACTGTTCATCACACTAAAAGATATTCTGAATTTGTTTGTTTTACCTTTATTAGTTGATCATTATTATTAATCTAATTATTAGGTGTTTAGGACAAAAAAAATCTCTTTTTTACTTTACTTGTTAGATGAGAATTGCATTTACACTTTTTCTTTTTTTCTTTTTTAATGAAAAGGGGTGAACAAGCAATTCACTAACAGCTTTTCTAATTGTCGAGGGAATGCGCGATCGAAAGAGAGAGCACTCATCCCTTCGAGATGTGTGTTGTTGCTCATCTAAACACCCATTCCTTGCTCCTCTCCCTCGCACATTCCCTCGACAATTAGAAAAACCCATTCACTAACTCATTACTTAGAAATTTCTTGGACGCAAATATTTTTAAGTTTCAACTTATAATTACCACATCAATTTATAGATTTTGTTTACAATATCTCTGGTAGGTTAAACCAGTATGAAATGCAAATTTATAGATTAATGATTGTTTATAACAGGGCTATTTTTTACTTTTTTACATTACGGGGCAAACTCTTAACAACTTTATCATGTCTAAATTATGAAAAAGCGAAATTCTAAATGTCGAGGGAAAGAGCGAGGAAACCAGCGAGGTTTTTGAGGTGGCGGGGGGTGAACCGTTCACTCCCCCTCGAGATGCGCGCACGGAACACATCTCGAGGGGGGTGAACGGTTCACCCCCCGCCACCTAAAAAACCTCGCTGGTTTCCTCGCCCTTTCCCTCGACACATAGAAAAGCTCTATGAAAAATTGGAAAAGTTTATAATTTATAAAACATAATATTGTTTATACCTACGGCAGTAGATGCTCGTAATTATAGTTGTTGAAAAAAGGCAGGATTTTATGTTACAAAGACATCCACAACTTAAGAACCCAATCATTTTCAAGACATGTTTTTTCAATCCCCTTATTGACAGGGTGTAATGAAGCTGGGCAGAAAGAGATAAGAGGGAGGGAGGAGGGAGGGGGGGAGGGGGGGAGGGAGGAACTGAGGAAGGGAGAGAGAATTCTTTTCTCTATTCAATTCAAGGCTTCAAACAGACAGTGCCAGTGGAATTGAAATTTGACCAGCTCTTTTTCCAGGAAAACTCCTCTGAAAGGTGTAAACTTTATTTTATGGTTTGAGTGGTTTCCACTTCATGAATGCTCTCTCTCTCTCTCTTTAAGGTGAACGTACGGCGGTTGGATATAGAATTCAAGACATGAAAATGAAATCATCACAATCTTATTCATTCAACCAGACTACCATTGACCTCACATACTCTCTTTATTGATTCATTTCATCATAAACACTTTTTCTTAAAGCTGTTAACTCTCTTTTTTTTCATTATTTTTTATACAAAATTATCACCCATAGTTAAGCATTAATCAATACTGGCAAAAGAATGCATGTCCATATATAATTTGTATGGGCAGATCAATGCATTTGTTGATCGTCTAATGATTTTATGCACGGATAGTGTAAGGTTTGCAATCGTCGATGCACTTCATAAGGAATTCACTTCAGACTGAACCTAATCATGTATAAGTTTGCCCAAACTACAATATGTCATCGTAAAAGTATAATTTACTGAAGTTTGGACTATAAAAGATAAGATACAAAGATCAAATAATTGTCTTTTTGGCCAAATACTTAAGATTACAATCTTCTTGTTAAGCACATCTTTGATATCATATAGTGCAATAAGTGCTCTATTGATGCAAGTAATTACAGTTGCATACAATTATTGTTTAAAAGAAAGTTTTTGACATTTTGACAATCCACATTAATCATGATTGGCGTTCTTGTAGAAAATTAGTTAAAGTGTAGGTTATATACAATAATTGACACCTACAACACATGTTCAAACCAAATATTTCATCACTTCATGCGTAAACACTATGACCTCACAACTTGACCACAACCATGAGCAAGTCCCCCTAAACTACATCAATAACTCAAATGTGCACGTTCTTCCCATGTAAAAAGCTTATGGGGAATCACTCATAAACTTTTAATGCGCTAATACGTGTCAAACACAAACACAAACACAAACACAAACTCTTTTTTATTATCATTTTGATTGATGGTTGATAAAGCAAAATAAGCAAAGAGAGCCTTTAGCTTTTTATCATGTTGTGGTGATGTTGAGATGGGGGATTAAAAATATGGAAAAGGGGGTTTGGATTCGTGTGAATGAAATAAGAAATTAAGGGAAAGGGAAATCTTCTTTTTAAGTGCTTTGTTGTCCACTAATATCTTCTTAAAAAGATAAAAGAAGTTTTTGTTTGTCTAATTATATTCCCCTTATCTTCTAATCCCTCTTTTTTTTTTTAATGTTGAAGGGGCTCTTAGCTTCTACTCTCTTTGGAAGTTAATATGTTCTTGCTCTTTGAGCAATCCAATTTCCATTGCTTTTTTTTGTTAATTACTTTGTAAAATCGCGTAAATTTTATAAAGGATCTTTCGATGTTCATATGTATGACAGTATAAAAATGTTCTGAGAATTCATTTCAAGTATGATTACAAATGCAATCTGAATGCTACTAACAAAGTTTTAATTCTAGACTTGTGATATCATTTGCTACAATATCTTATCACTTGAGTTTGTTTTTAAATACTTGAACTAAGATAAACAAAAATATCCCAAACTATTCATGTCACACAGCCTACTAAATCAAGTAGTTGCAAACGAAAGTACCAGCTCACCAATAAATCTCTGACCGATGAAATCACAAATTCAGAGTTCAAACCCTGATGGCGACATCTAAGGTGAGAGCGATTAAGAGATTATATATTATATTTATATCTCATAGGAATGGTTACGACAAAAATAAGGATACAACATTATAACTTTGGTGAAATTATATATTATATTTATTTTTTTCAATACTTTTTTTTAGTGCAATTGGTTGGTTTGGCGGGTTGAAAGAATCAAAATAAGGATACAACATCAAAGATAAATACAAAAATAAGAAGTTTAAAATGTTTGCTTGTGTGATTTGCCATCAAATGGGATTATTTTTATTTTATATATTCTATTTTAATAGAATTTGTTCATAACAACTAAAATAATTGAAGAATCTAGCCGCTGCATGTCACTTAAACACATATATTAGATGTTAAAACTACATGATCTTCAAATAAATGCACAAATTGTATATTCAAGTCAAACAATACTAACAAATTGTAGCCGATGTATATTGTGTTAACATCATTCTAAATACATTTTTGCGCGATTTCAACTATGTATTACGAACGAGAGCCACGTCAGTATGACACATAAGATCTTCCAAATACACAATATCGTTACCAACCAAATTTTTTAATTACATGGCAATCGAGATGTAGACAAAATTACTTCCGTCGTCAATGACTGGCATCTACGTATGTGGAGTAGATACCGAAATTTCATGTATTTCGGGCATTCTTGATGGACAACAACATTTATAAAATAATAATAAATAAATAAATAAATTATCGGGACAGCAAAACACATGCAAACATTGAGAACGAGAAATTTCGCGAACAAAAAATTACTTTTTTTTTTTTAATTTGCATTGATTTATGTTGATACTTGTTCAACAAGTACTAAGGGCTTGCAATGTGTGCCATTCTTGAATAATGTAAGCAAGTAATATAGGAGACCATCATTGGTTTTGTAATTTAGCCAAAGGTGTTCCCCTGAGATAGAATGTAATAAACAAGAAAAGATTATTTTCAATACAACTTATATTTCAAATTGTTTTAAGGATTAATAATCTTTTGGGTTGAAAGTATTTCGACGTATTTACGGGATGCAGAATGTCATTGAGAATTAAAGAAATATCATGTAATGCTCTACTCTGTAAGTTGGGGTTTTAATTGGATCCCAGAACCGTTTGACGCCTCCAGCAAGGTCTGAACCCTAGACTTGTAGAATATACCATCTTACCTATAGTATCAATCATAAAAACAACAATGATGAAACTTGTGTGATTGTTATCCAATGATTACCATGCCATCAGCGTAGTGATGTTGACAATATTTCAAGAAAAAATCTAATTGTCGAGGAAAGCAGCGAGGACCCCACAGGGAGGAGGGGGAGCCGTCCATTTCCCCCGAGATGCGCATTTTCAATTCTTAGGATGCCTGCGTTAAAAAGTCAAACTCGCATCTCGAAGGGATGGATGGCTCCCCCTCCCCCTCCGGGGTCCCTCGCTGTTTTCCTCGACAATTAGACGGGTTCATATTTCAAGGAAGAATACATCAGAGAAAACATTTTGTAAAGCAAAAATGATGCAAAAAATAGTTAGTGTTGGTGTTTTTGCAACCCTAGTATCCTTCCTGATGTACTCTGAAAGAAAGCCACGTCAGTCTAACATATAGGAACAAATAAGATGTTTAAACTACTATCCTACTTCACACACTAATTCCTAGGAACTAACACGTACCAGGTACCACTGACGAATTTGATGACACAATACATGATAGGAACAAACAAGATATATGGCTTAAGAAAGACAATAAACCTTTTAAAAGAAAGAGCTTTGCTAGCTGTCGAGGAAACCAGCGAGGGAAATGAGGTGGAGGGGGTCTGGTTTCCTCGCTCATTTCCACGACATTTAGAATTCCCCTAAAAGAAATCTCACAACTGAGATATCATAGTTGGAATCCATAGCGTAAACATGACGATAGATAACAGAGTGTCAAGTTCAAGGAACTCTTCCATAGGTGTTCAAAACGTTAAAGTACCAGCAATATGTTACTGGACTCGTCTCAAGACTCAGTAATGCAAATGGTGAAAATCGCCAAGACAACAATATGCATCTGATCAAATGATAGCTGCATTTGTAAGCCATCAGAGTATTGTACTAGTGTGGTTTTGGAAACTCTGAACTAGTAGGATTATTCAAGGACGAAAATTAAATCACTCTAAACATTTGTAACACTAAATAAGTATAGTATCAGTGTCCTGGTTTTCGATGTCCTTGGAAAGAAAGCCACGCCAGTCTACTGCATAGATCTTTCGAGTGCATATTGCAGCTATAGAGACTTCAAGATTTTTAACTTCAAAGGCTAAGAACAAATACATAACTCTGACAAAGTTCAATGACGTAACGCATCATAGGAAACAATAGATATACCATAGTTGTCAACTTCTGGAGATCAGATCTCGTTATGCATCTACAGTGCACGAATGCAAATAAAACAGCACCAACCAAACAAGTGATATCTCTGTTAGTTGAAAAAAATAGGTCCTGCATATAAAATGTGAGTCTACCTTTCTTGATGAGGATAAACCATTTTAAAGAAACCACACAAGTAAGATCACGTCAGAGAATATTAGAACACGAGGGACGTTTACAAAATATTCAATCAGATTGAAATGCAGACAATTTTATATAATAGGGGGAACTTAGAAAACGAAATGCTAAACACTTTCTTTGATTTAATTGGTATAAAATGTTAGTGCCCTTTTTTTTCCAAGTAAAATTATTTCAATTGTTTTTCATACAATAGCAGAGATTCTACAGCACTAAACACTTCTTTCTAAACTCTCTGCATTATCTGTAGATTTATCTTCAACTGGTGCAGATTGTACATTACATTCTTCATCTAAAACCCCAGACCTCTGACTTGCTTCTGTGATTACATTGTAAAAAAAAAAAACTGTAGAAACCTGTTATGTGTAGCTTTTGGTATTGTTATTTGCGACTTCCTTCACCCCAACAGGGAGAGAAGCTTCTGATATTCTTCACTTATATGATCTCGCACGTAAGCTTTGATCGGTTGATTGAGGCGAGCGCGAAAAGAGAAAAGAAAAAAAAAAAAAAAAAAAAAAGGAAAAGAAGATGGTGTGTTGAACCAGAGAATTATCTTTAAATCAAGCCGTCTACCTCTCTCTATGTGTTCCTTTTTGTGTCTGAATCTATATCACTGTTGAAAGACTGGTTGCTACAGATGCAAACGGGCTTTCGGGAAGATTGATTCCTTGGATGCTGCAAGAATTTTAAGATAAATGGATAATTAGATATGAAGCATTCATCATATTATCAAACTTTTAGTCTTCCTAATATGCAACAAGGGCAGCCATTTTTCTGGGATTCATCAAGCCGGGCTTATTCAAAGTATTAATAACAAAAGCTGGTAAATTCTAATAGAAGTATGTAGTGTTTATGATTGCAGTCATTTGACAATAACACTTCCTATCCATATCAGAACCAACATCAAAATCGATATGTTTTTACACACAGTAGGTCTAGTGCATGGAACATATACGGGCGTAGTGATATTGTTTCTGCTCACTGCCAGTCTTTGTAAATGCAGTCAACTAGGATATAATGTGTAGTCTATGGTAAAATCTGACGAATTAAGTTTCAGACAGAAAGTTGATTACCTATCCTGATCAGCGAAATTATTGCTAGAATTCTTGGCTTTGTCTTCACCTGCAGACCCATTGTTTAGAACATCTAGCAAGTAATCGAAACGGTCTGCAGATGGTAGCTCATTGTGTCCTGTATAGACAAGATGAGTAGCACAATCAGAGATAATCATACATAGCAAAAAGATAAAATTAAAAACTCAAAACAATTTAAAAATAAAAAATAAGAACATAAAATTTTGGACAGATAGTAACCAACCTTCTGGAAATTTCCTTTCACCCATTGAGTAACCGAAGTATGGCTGGTGAGTCACTGGTTTGGAAGCTAAATGCATCTCTGAGAGACGCATCCTTTCAAACTCAATAACCTGCTCGCGCTCTTCAATAAATTGTTTTTGGAGTAATCTGGAATTATGGTCACAAACTCGCACTGAAAAGAACATGTATTAGTAACAAAACAACAAAAAGAAGCCAGACATTAAATTTTATAGTCATAAAATCCCATTCGTGATATATATGCAAGTAGAGCATCTGAGAAAGATGTCAAACACAAAACCACGCCTTATGCATTGTATTTATCAATGTTACGCTATTATCTTTGTGTTCGATATTGAAAAGAATAGTAGATACACTAAGTGTTTGGTTCAACTGTTCAAGTTACGAGATTTCAAGAGAATAACTTAAAAAACAAAAAAAGAGAGCACTTACTTGACTGGAATTCGGAATCCATGTCAAGAAATTCGGGTGGATAGTACATAGGGGACTCCATCTTCTCTGCATACTTTCTGCTATGAAAATGAATACACATGTTAGATACAACAAAATCATGCAAACAGGAAAGAGGGTGTGAGGGAGAGGAAAATAAAGAAAAATTGAACTAAAGTAGTATTGAACATCTCCGGGTATTGAGTCTATAAAAAGCACTACATTGTTTATGCACCTATGGGCACAATTTGTAATTCAAGTTTGATATCATGGTAAGCGATAGAGTACTACAACCTCTTTCAGGAAATCATTATGCTAGACATACGGCATACACCACGTACTACAAAAGTCCAATAGCATTTTATGTTAATGCGCATAAAATACTTTTATCCTCTGCACGAACCTAAACATAATTTTCACCAACCTCTCAAGCATTAACAGCCGCTTTAAGCATATGGAGGGAATGTATAAATAAAGGCTTCGATGGATATATCTTCACCAACCTCTCAACCTAGGTTATAGAGCAAGGGGTATAGGAAGAAATTGTGTTACATGAGGAAGGAGCAAGATAAGGAAATATTGTACCTAAACTCTTATGGTAAAAAAACCACAAATCAGCTAGAAGAATTGTAAATACGCAAGATGGCTAGGATTGAAAGTTGGGAAATATGTTGAGGGGTGAGATTCATTTCCTATATTGGCATGTTTGTAAAGATAAAACATATAGAATGGCAAATTAAATGAAAAAGTTGGTGAAATGTATATGCAGCAAGTAGAGAAAATTTTGTGTATTTTATTTTTCCTCAAAGTTAAAATTGTCATAGTTATTGTCGACTTTTGTAAACTTGGTAACTTTGGATTGCATTTTTTAATATCTTTCCATGAAACCAGTGATCAATACAAGTGCTAAAAATTTAAAAATATATATTTTATTATTAAAAACGTCTAAGTTTGGGGAAGAATTCACTATCGGCGTTTGAATTTTTTTTATCAACTAATTCAAATTTTGACTGAGTTTAACCCTAAAGTTTATAGCATATATTTTTACCTTAGAATAAGTTTACACTTCAAAACTAACTGGGTGCCAACGGCACGGGGAATACCTTACTTTATCTATAAATCGGCTAGGAGTTTTACTATTCATAAGGAATTGGAAATAAAATATAGCTAGGATTGAAAGTTAAGAAGATGTTGAGGGTTGAGATTCATTTTCTATAATGGCATGATTCGTAAATAAGATGAATGTAGAAGGGCAAAGAAAATGAACTGATAACTATCTACTTAGTTGGCAGATTTTGGAAAACTTGTTATCATTAAAATAATTTCTGAAAATCTTTCCAGTGGTTTCACTGCATTTTTCAAAAAAAAAAAAAAAAACGTCTAATGAATTTCAATTCATAAGACATCTTAAGACACATTCAAGTAAAGACCTGAATTCCATATCTAAAAAATTAAAAATTAAGTTCGACATGAACTCACTGTAGCGGTTTTAAAATAAGTTACTTTTTCAATTATTTAAAATTTAATCGAAATTGCCAAATGCCACGACCCACTTTCTATAGTGCCAAAGGCACGGGTAATACACTAGTATTCTCTATAAAATATAAACTAGATATTCACAACTATTATTCAATAAAAAAAGTGTTGCAGTCTCATCAATGTATAGAGCTAGACAACCTGCCAACCGATAGTAAGCAAAAATAATGTATTCGAGTAATGACCTTCACTTCCATAGGTAGACCTCAATACCAGGCAATTCTTCATAAATATCAAGTACAAACGAAAATTAAAGCATTAAAAACAATCATCTTGAAATCAAATAAGTGTGTAATATGGAACTCATAAAATTTTTAAAATACAAAAGAAAACAACTTTGTACCTATCCCCAAGCCTTGCTTTCTCTCGATATGGTTTCACTAGTACACGAGCCCCGCACACAAAATGGGGATTCCCCTTTGCTAAAATCAGCTTCACCGTCTCGGGATAGATAAACGTTACAAAGCCAAACATCCTTTTCTGCTGGGTAGGAATCCTTACATCTTGAACAGGTCCAAAACTCCTACATAAGTTAAAATGCATAATTTAGAATCTGGTATAAACAAAAATAAGCTTAAACAGATTGTGAAGATATTATTAAATCTGATTACTTGAAGTAGTTTGATACATCCTCTTCAGTAAAAGTACTCTCAGCCGGAAAAGTCAGATAAATTTGTCGAGACCCGGAAGCAGCACCTGGATCGCTCCTTTCACTTTGATAATCCATGTAAATAGAAGTATTATAATTCGAAGCATTGTAATTAGGAGCATATTCGGCCAAAACTACTGAATGTTGTCCATGAGGTCTGCTTCTCAGTAAAATAAATTCAGCATGTCAACAGATTGTATAAAAACTTGAAGAAATAAAACATTATGGATCCCTATTTCACCTGTCAATAAGCCTAATAGTATTCTTTAACCTGGCTAATAGCTTTGTCAAGCTGTAACCAGCCTTCCCATGTCTCTGGCTTTCCGTGAGGTACCCTTCGGCTTGAAGAGCTCTACCGTACTTCTCATAGTACAACAATGGCAGAGCAGCAATAGAAACAGGGGCCCCTTTTCTCGATCTCAAAAGTTCCGTGAGCTCCACCTCAAGCTTCTCAAGGGACCCTGGTGAGAAAACATATTCTTCTCTTCCCATGTCATTAGTGTTTGAATTGAAGATTTGAGAGAAACCATCACCCATGGGATCTGCATGGATGTACCTACAATTGCTTCCATGCTTACAGAAGCCCTTGTTAAAGTAATGACAAGCCTTGACAGGGATCTCGGGCATGCTTGGAGATCTACGACTTGTTCTCACACTTAATGGAGGAACCTGGCAGTAGTAATTACCGGAGAAATCAGACCCCATATTGTTAACAGGTTCCTCGTCTAACCTCAGCATTTGTTGATTGTGAAGACGGTAGTCATCAGTGATAGTGTCGGGGTAAACCGGAGGCATAAAGTCCATGTTATGGATCAATTGCTGCTCTGTTGGAACCTGTGGGTCCCAGTAGGGAGTCCCAACACGGAATGGGGTATACTGCGCAGGGTGATCAGAAACAGGTGTCGAGTTCATGGAAGCGGATGGAAGAGAAGATGAAACTACGGCTTTGGAGGGCAGTCTAAGTTCGAATTTGGCTTTTTTTATTAAGGAGTGGATGAGATGGTCAGGACCGAACGCTAAACGAATCATTTCTCGATCACCATTGTCCTGTATCAGAAGATACCCAATGATTTTTCCAGCATTATCAGGCTCTAGTTTCTGAATTCTGTTGAAAACAATCTTTGTAGACTCCGATACGTCCATTTTTTATCAAACTCCTACAAATACAACACCAAAAATATAATGTTGAGTTCCAATCACAAAGATCTGTACTAAGAAAACCAAAAGCAATGCAATGGCAAAGAGACCATTGTAGAAGAATAAAACTTAAAACACCAAATTACTGAAGAAAGCTCCGATCAATAATAAAAATTTACAATACAGTCCAGCAACAAAAGTGAATGCAACTAAACCCAGGCAAGTGTAGAAAGAAACATTATTTCGGTTTTCGGACATTTTATAGCTACAAAATTTTCATCAAGTTATACCATTGTAACTTAAAAAAGACGCCATGATAAAAACACATTTTAGCAAACGCACAAGAAAAAGAATGCTTCTAAGAAGCACCAGTAAAAGGAATTCACTTCAAAAAGTAAGAGATCAAAATACAAATTAGAAACAGAGAATATACAAACCAACTTAAAAGAGGAGAAACCCATTAAAGCAAAAGAACAAAAATACCCAAACACAAACTGCTTCTTCAAAACAAACCCTAGTTAGCCTCCAAATAACTGTTCACATCTCCTTTTCCTTCCTAAAGGAAACATGTTGGAAAGGATATAGAACAACCCCATCCCTAAAAATTCAATTTTTGCTACAAAATTTAACCTAAAACTCCTATTTTCAACCATTTGAGCACAACCCCATAGCCAATCAAACACATTTTAAATGAAAATCAAAACAATATCTTCGACTACTATCAACATAAACAACTCAAAACTAGGGTAAAAATCCAAACTTTACATTACTTTGCACCACATATCATGCACAATCTCTAGTAAAAACAATTTCTAGACACTAATGAGACATACCCATGACTTGAAATCAAAAACCCAGACTATTAAACATGAAAAAACTCTAAAAAAAAAAAAAAAAACAGAACTTTATGAAGGTTTATCAAAGATCTAACCCAGAAAAAACTTACAGGCTTGTGTAGAAGGAATGGCTTATTGATTCCACAAAAAAAAGGCTTAAACCCCACAACTCTTCTCCTTCATTGTTGTCTGTCTATCTTCTTCTCTGTCTCCATTTGGTGCCAGCAATTTCTCTCCCAAAAAAAGACAATCTCTAAAAGGCACAACAATGACAGAAAGGATATCTATAAAAGGCGCCTGTGAGAGTTCAAAGATTAAAAAATAAGATATAAATAGAAATTTTAGTTATTAACTAAATTAAAAATACTAACAAAAATTTAAGAAAATCCAAAAATTGTGAACTTACTTTTCTCTATCTCTTCACTCACACTCTCAAAGTTTGTAAAAATTCTAAAATGATTCATTAAAAATTCTCTAATTATATAAACTATTTGTCTTCTATTCAAATTCAAAAGTTACAGTTACAGAATTCATAGGGTTTTTTAAGAAATTTTCTGCTTGATTGTAGTGGGAAGTTTAGGTTCAAAGTACAAAAATGCCCATTTTTAAGGAAGTCTTGAAACTACCAAATTTGGGTTTTCTTTTGATTCTGTGTCATGTAAAGGAAGACTTAATTGGATACATGTGATGATGATGTAAGACAAAGTACATCATATGATCAAGGATACAATTTATAGATTATCTCGATCAATAGTACGTGTATTCAATAAGGTTTATATAAATGGTGATGGAGTTCAGATTTGATGTGCAATCTTTTTATTGAGTTGTTTTGTATAGTTGGATAGTGATTAATGAGTTGATTTTTAAAATTGACAGTTAATATAATATCTTAAGCGATTCACTTTATAATAGATTGAATGACAGTCGGGCTTAGTTGTATCAATCGTGGCATGGACGAGGTCATGTCCATACTAATATGAAGATTGTGTCATATGTCGATAACTATTTCTTATTTTAAAAGACAAAAATTGGACATAATTAAAAATTTTTAAAAGGTAATTTTAGATGATAGCTTGGAGGGCTAGATTTGAGATTTTGACGGTTCTTGTGAGGGTGAACGGATCAATTGGCTACAATGGTGCAATTAACTAAAAACAACTTAAAGATTCGTAGAAATTGGTGGAGGTAGTTGAGATGATGATGATGATGATGATTACGGTGAAATATAAAATTTGTTTTTTTTATCCTATTTTGATGACAAGGTCATTTGGATCTCATTAAGATTGGGTCTTTTTTGTTGTTAAATGTAACAAGATTTTTTTACCGGGTTTAATCATGGTGATTTCTAATTCGTAGTGTTCCAATTCTAATTCTGCATTCGATAGAATAAGTAATATATGGTTAAATATCGTAACCATTACATATAGTTGACTTTCACTTATATAAATTGTTAAATATTTCCCATGTATTTTGTGGGCTGGGACGGAGCCATGTGGGGCATCTTTTTTTTTTTTTTTTTTTTTTTTTTTTTTTTTTTTAATGCTCACCCTTGCGATGTTTTTTTTTAAGGCGAGCTGAATTTTTAAGGATCTCATAACCTATCAATTGGGCGACCTATATGTCAACACTCATTAGAAAGTAACCATGTCGCATGAAGGTTTCGAAGCTAGGACGTGGGGAACAAACTCACACAACCCTAACCACTAGGCCATAACACCATTGGCCCTTGCGATGTTGACGAGTCCATCCTGCCTCACCCCTTCCTCTATCTGTTCTCCCTTCCTGTTCTGCCCCTTTCCTCTCTTATGTTCCCTCTTTCTCTTATGTTCCCTCTTTCTGATTACTGCAACACTAGCAACCGCCCCACTTCCTACTATCTTCTCTCTGTCCCTTTTTGCTTAATTTAGTTCTTTTTTCCACCATCACTATCAACAACCCCCAATCTCTCTTTCCTGCTTTGAGGAAAAAGACTGTTTTTTTTTTTATTCCTCGACATAAATTCGTATTTCGAGGTCTAGTTTTGTATTTTATTCATAGAATTTTCTAGCGATACATAAAAATGTTGATCCATTAATTTTTTTCTCAAGATAATAAATGTATCTCGAGGTTCATCCCGTATGTTATTGTTTGAGTATGAGCATTTTGACAATCAATGCATGTTGACTGCTAGTCCTGAAAGAGACTGTAATAATTATTAATTATGGGGTAACCTCTAATATCTATTTATGATATGTGAAAAATCACAAATAACCTAACTTTTTTGTCTGTCTAATTTTACATTTGAAATTAATTTTTGCTACTTAATTTTGAGTAAGTCTAGGGACCCATGTTTGGTGGCCACTTTTGATTTTTTTACACTTTTTATCGTTTCTCTTTAAAAAACAACCACAAACAACATCAATGGAAGGGGTAAAAGTATAAAAAAGAACCCCTAAGTGTCCACCAAACGTGGCTCCCTATAATTGTTGCTTAGCTTTATCAACAATTCTACGGTGTCTAGACTTACATGTCTGCTTTGTGCCTGGATGGTACCAGGCACATAGTTTATTTGACGTAGCATGAAGAGGTTATTGGACAATTTATTTTTGTTAATCAAAAGAGCTTGTATGGAAGGCATTCCAATTGAAGTTCACATATGCATAATGGGATGCTTCTGATCATTCTGGCTAAATGGGAAATAATCATCAATATCAAGATGAATCCACAAGATTAACAATTTGAATAAAGCCACGTCAGACAAACCATGTGTCTAGTACCATACAGGCAGCATAGAAGGACTCTAGCTTTATATGCCAATTTAATTTATCCTCCATATATTTATCTTCGAAAATGATAGGAAACAATGTTTTGTAACCAGAGTGACGTGGCGTGATCTTAAAATAATGATAAATGCCCCAAAGTGTTTGTTTAAATGTTCAATAAAATGTTCATCCGTTTCTTTGAAAAATATTATACTCAGGCATGAAAATTTTAAAAATACGTATCATGAAATTTAAGTGTTTGTATTGATCATTGGTTTTGTTAGAAAGATCTTCAAAATTGCATTTCAATGATACCAAGTTTATCAAATATGACAACTGCGTAGAGTAAGGCTAGGGAATTAGGTTTTGCAATCAGGTTCTGCAACCAGGTTGATGTGGCATCATTAGAGAAGGTTTTTACAACCTCGAATTATACATAAACACTTTGGGGATTTTCATCATTCTTTTAAGATCACGCCACATCACCCTGGTTACAAAACATGGTTGCAAAAACATGGTTTCCTAGCATTTTCGAAATAGTTATGATAGTTTTCATTTTGAAAAATAGGAAAACATAATACTTTCTCCTTCCGCCACATGTACATTCCACTAACTTTTTCATAATTTTTTTTTTTGCCCTTCTACATGTAAATGACTTATAAAGCCTACTTTTTATAATTATAGACCACATCATACTCTAACAATTGAAAATGCCTAAAAATGCCTATTTTATTTAATTAAAAACTCTTAAAAGCCACAAACCCAACCCATGATTTAAAAATAATCAGAACAAATTCTTAACCTTAAGTGATCAATTTTCAAAATTTATTCACATTTTAAAAACTAATCATAAGTTTACTTCCAGAGTTTTTATTTTTTTACTTCCAGATATCAAATTGCGTTAAAAGATTGCATATTTCACTTGTTTCAATGTAACTGCAATTTAAATATATAAATAACAACACCATGTCAATATGTTTAGGAATATGAGTATATTTGTCTTTTTACATAACTTTTAGCCATGGTTTAGGTTTGTGACATTTAATAGTCTTGAATTACAATAATATAATTTTTTTTACAATAATATGCTTTTTGAGGCATTTTTAATTGTTAGGGTTTTATGTGGTATACAATTACAAAAATTATGCCTTTTAAGTCATTTTCTCATTTATATTTACAAACATGTTATTATAGAAGATAATGAATCTCAACCCTCAACTTCTTCCCAACCTATGTGAATTGTAAGATAGATTTCCCATGTATTTGGCGACTCGATTCTTCCATATCTGAATTAAAAAATGGTTTAGTTGTAGGTGATATGTTCGGATACAGGTTGATAGTTTGTTCATTAAAATTCGAACGTGTACAAATATAGCATGTTCGTATAGACAATCTCATTTTCGTGTCTATGATTATAGAATTGTGACAACAGTTTTAAGAGATGTATATGTCAAATGATGAACAGTAAAAATGTTAGTTTAGTAGAAAATTGTACAAGATGCGCTTCTGGGTTACTCTATGTTAGGGTGTTGACACATTCTAAGTGCGCGAATATTCATTACTTTTTTATTTTATTACAACATTTTAAATATGTAAAAATTATTATTGAGATTCTAAACAAAATAATTATTTATAACTTGAAGAGCCTATATATAGTTTACAAATAATTAAGAGTTTTGAATAAATTATGTTAAAGGCTTACGTATGATTAACAATATTTGAGAAGGAGTGGTTTTGATTTTAAATAATATGAATTTGGAAAGGTAAAATGGTATAATTTTCTTTTAAAATTACAAAATTACCCCTGATCACTATTTACATACCTATTAATTTTTCTTGTAAAATATAATAAAATTGGGAGGGGTATTTTGGACAATCCAAAAAATGACCAAGACACACATTCATGTTCCTAAGGAAAACTTGCATCATATAGTTTATATAATGCCAAAATGTGCAAAGGCTTAACTTACCATAATATTTTATAACAAAAATATTATTTATATAAAAATTAACAAAATACTTACCATAATATTTTATTTATCGTTTCAGAAAATATTTATATAAAATACTCTTCGACCCTTTGAAAATTGACGAGACATCAAACAGTCCCTCAATCATAGTCGTACATGTGGCATGGACTAACTCTGGCACATAAAAGGCTTAACTTAACCAAAAAAAAGTACCATAATATTTTATTTTTCTTTTCAGAAAATATTTATATAAAATATTCTCCGGCCCCTTTAAAAATTGATGAGACATCAAACAACCACTCAATCACAGTTGTACATGTGGCATGGACTAACTCTAGCACGTAAAAAACTTTAGTGTAGTCCCAGCGGATCCATACGCAAGACTACTGTTCAGCATGTAAGTCAGGTGCCCAAACCCAAGACACGCCAGCCCCAGAGGCACGGATCTTAGGGTTTGCCCCAAGACAATAACGTCCGAATAGTGAATATCAAATATGTCACGGGCCCGAGATCCACTCGCACAAAATCAACTCTAATTCAATCAACCATTAGATCCTAAACAAAGGCAAGTGTTTAAGAACTCAGTCATGCACAGTTAAGATTTTAGGCGAGATATCCTCCCTCGATCACCCCCTTGATCACATAGACAGTTGGAGAGGAAACACTCGCTATAAGAGTCGGTGAAAGAATGAAGAAATGTATACATACACATTGACGCCGGATAGAATAACGATTGTTCTGCAGGCTAATAGCAACAAATAATTGACAGGGAAGAACACAAGAAGACTACCTAAAAACACAGAGAAAATAACTCTAATGTTTAATCAAATTACTCAAATCAAAGGTATCTCTAAAATCAGCCCACAAGCCGGGCTTTATAGCTAAAACTTATCAATATATTTTACAAAAATGACAATACCCCAATAATCATGCTAAAACAAAATACGTAATAAAAGAAATATACTGCCAGAAATCTGACCCAAATTGGATTCAGAATCACTTCCTAAACAATAATTGAAATATTACTATAAAGGAAAATAAATTACTAAATTTGTGGATTCGAAAGAGAAAACGGTGGATTTTGGCCTCGAAAAGATGTGCAACGAGTGTAGCTGGTTGATCACAACGTGCGCGATGAAATTTTTTTTCCAAATTTGGGTCGTTTGCGCGATTCTAATACTCGTAACCAAAGTTATGGCCAAAATACTAAAACGCACCATAAATTGCCAAATTTGAAATAGAATTATGATTTTCTGTCATTCTTGCGTTGATCTGCTAATTCGAGATATCTTAGTGCTAATAACGTGTTATCTGATAGCTCAGCATCATCTGACTCGGATCCTCCTGTATCACACACTCAATCTACATACAGTCTTCATTCTTCCTTGAATAGATACCTAACTTAAGTATTAGAGTACCTTTGGCTACCACCACGTGGCATTCGGCTTGATCGTTGCTCATTTTTACAGGTTAGATATCATCGAAATCGGCAAAGATAAATCTCAACGCATAAAACAAAAATTGTTTATTTATGTTGGGAGCTTAACACAGAATCGTGTATTTATTGTGACTAATCATTTCATAGTTTACAAAGATTTTTAGATATACATGAAGTTTTTACCTCTTTTGGAACTTGTAAAAGCAAAAGCTTCTATAATAATTGTTGATAAAATATGCTGTAAATTCGAATTTAAAAGGAATGAACGATTGTACCAATTTTGCTTGGGTTGAGTCGCGGACTAGGTTGCTCTCTTTAAGACGTTTCGCGGCTCTGCCCAAAATTGTGCATGCAGTTTCGTAGCCCCGCCGTCCCCAGGATAAAACAGCCCAGAATCTCTGTCTCGTTCAAAATTGCACAATAATTGAACGGTATACAAATCACCCTTACTCTTCTTATTTGCTCGGAATCACCAGGTAATAAAACAACATCAATTAAGAAGCATAAACAGAAAAAACTAGAACTGTTTACAATAAACTTTGTATGAAAGCTATTTGCTGGAATCAGAAACTCGAAATGTTTTTGCAAGAACTCTGTACGAAGAAGCAAAAGACTATAAGCAGCAGAATCATTTTCAAAAACTCTCGCAAAGACTGTAAGCAGCAAAATCGTTTTCACAAACTCTCTAATTTATCTTTTGTTTTTGTATTTGATATAAACTCTGAAAACCAAAGTGGTATTTATAGGTTGAAAGCATACAAACGAAAATCGAAAAAAGGTCTAGATTCAATAGCAAGATCAGGTCGTGGGCTGTGGAGAAGATATGCCAAGACTTGGTCTTGAGAGATTGTTTGGACTCAGTCTTCTTTTGAAATTGAATTTTTTGTTTAAAAAAATTTCAGCAAAAAGATGTTTTGCTTTCTAAATGACCCAACCCAATCCAACCCGACCCGCCCGCCCGACCGGACGGCGGGGGCCTATCTCTCCCCTCCTCATAAAAGAGTGGTACCCCCAAGGGGTCCAAACCCAAGTTCTAACTATCTTCTTATATACTCTGCCTCAAAGAGATATATAGTAGATATGAGACTATAAAATAGAGAGTGGTTCAACAATCAAAACAGGAGAGGGAGGTCTAGGGTTCAAAACCAGATAAACACATATTTGTTTTTATTTTTAAAAAGCCAAATTTGCAACAACTGTAATGATATTTACTGCAATTTTTCGTAAAAATAAATAAATAATTGAGAAACCGGAGCAAACCAAAGAAAAAACAATTTAATATACATAAGAGTCGACACCAACTGACATTATAGATGAACTTAACCTAACCAGCATCAAAACAAATTGAAAAGCCATCAAGCTTAGCTATATATCGACTGTGAAGGAATGTCATGATGTGCGTATTATATCAATTAAGAATATGCTATATGTCAAGAATAATTCATTTCAAAACATAAAAGTTGGAGAATAATTAAAAATTTTAAAAGGGTATTTCCGTAAAGTTAAATGACCCGTATGCAAGGGTACTTTAATTTTGGGAATTTTTAGTTCTTTTGCTAGACTACTATCATCTCACGAGGCGACCAGATCAATTAGCTACAATATTGGAAGCACGCTTGCCTTTAAAAAAAAAAATTGTAAAATGAAGACTTGAAGCGGGGTGTTTCTAGATCTGATTTAATGATATGTAAGATCATTTCAGATCTCATTGTAAATTAGACATTTTAGTCGTTAAATACGAAAAGACTAATTGTTACCACCCCTCTACTAGGGTTTTGTACATAGGCGAGTTCTAATATTAGCGGTTCCAATCTATTTTTTCATACCATATAATAAGTAGTAGAATAATTTGCAAAAATATATATGATTATTTTTTAATTAGTAATTAGGCGCGCTTAAATTGTACTCACGCTCGAGACTTCTGTTGACTTATTTATGAAATAGAGTATAGGTGCTTCAAATTCTTCTAAAAAGAATACTTTTGTAAAAATCTCGCAATTGAAGCATGTGTGTTGCATGAGAGACGCACAAGTTTTTATCAAGGTTTCTAAATCATGAGAATTATAAATTTGAAACATTAATTTGTCATTACAACTTGAAATAGAGACTAATGCACGTACTAAGCCATTTCAAAACACCACCCTTCACAAAACTTAGATTGTATCCATTATAAACATTGCGAATTATGATGGAACAATTATAATGCTTGTTATGCTCCATTTAGATTGGACTTGCTCTCAAACCTTAGAATTATTGTTCATTTCGAACCTTAATTTGGAGAAAATAAAGGTAAAAGAGGGTGTTGGGAGACCTTTGGTTTGATATTGTGTGTAATGAAAAAATTACAAAAAAAGAAGTCTGGAAGAAATATGAGAGGAAGTGAGAAAAAATATTCTCCATTTTGAGGTCGAGGATGGCTATATTTTTGAGAAAAAATTATTTGACATAATATTTTTCACAAATTTGTAACAAATCAAGAAAATAGTGATCATCACAAATTTCATGTTCTGATTATGAATTCTATATCTCTTTCCTCCATTCCTTTCTCATTTTTTGCAACTTTTTTTTTGAATTTCTTTCCTTGTATTGGAAATTTATGTATTTTCATATTTATTAAATGAGTAAATCGTATATTATGTAAACTAATTACATAAGGTCATTTATGTAAGTCTCTAGACCAACAAGTGTGTTGGTTAAATTGTGTCTTCTAGGAGTATGTACGTAATGTTTTATTTGCTATAAGTAAAATATCAAATTAGTCATTCGAAATATCCAAAATATTAGCAATTCATCATTACAACAACAACCTAGCACATAGTAGAAGAGTTTACATTCAAATCATACAAGTTCTTTACTGTTCATCTCAAAGTCAATTTATATTTGTATTCGCTTGAGTTTCTGTCCAAAAGTGCATTACAAACAGAGACGAATTTGTTGTATCTTGGGAGACTAATGACCATCAACGTTGTATCGAGACGGGTTAAATATTATCTTAAGGACATTGCATTAAACAAGCCTCAGATTATCCTATTCCATCAATGTTACTGTTACAAATTGTTTCCAACAATCTTAAGACAATATTAAATAATCTATAGCAGTTTCATACTTTCATACAACTGTAGCCAACATATATCCAGAGTTTTTAAACTCTGGTCAATACATATTTGGTTTTTAGACTTTGAGTCTGTGTTGCTGTGAGCAGACTAAGCATATATACTCGTAAACCAAATAAAATTCACTAGCATGCTTTGCTTAAGATTTTTGGGTACTTGAAAAATACTTCAACCTATGCATTGCACTATGGTTGATATCCTAGTGTCTTTGAGAGATGTAGTGATGCAAATTGGGTTTCTGATTCTAAATTAGTAAAATCCATCAGTGGTTATGTGTTTACTATGGTAGACATTGTCCATCTTGAAAACCTTCTAAACAAACATGTATAGCTAGATCCATAATGAAATTTGAGTTCATAACCTTAGACAAGACTGAGGAATAAGTAGAGTGACTTTGTCAATTTTTAGAAGACATTCCATTATGGCCACAACCAGTACCAACCATATGTATACATTGTGACAATCAAACCTCTATATGTGGAGTTCACAATTTTATGTACAACGGTTGACACGACACATACATTGAAGGCATTGTATTATGAGGCAGGTGCTCTCTAATGGCACAATGTCCATTAATTTTGTGAAATCAAAAAATAACCTATTAGATCTATTTACTAAAGGTTTATCTAGAAAGCATATAGACTGTGCTTCGAAGGGAATGAGTTTAAAGCCTAATACACACGAATTATCATACATGGAAACCTTACTAAGCAATGGGAGATCCCATGGACTTAGTTCAAAAGGGAAACTAGTGATGAATAATTCATTGTTAAGCACTTAAGAGTGTAATACTCTTTCCATTCCTATGAAGCACCAAGTGCAAACCTACTGTGATCAAAAGGATAAAAAATGATACATGGTTTTTAATGATGTCTATATCTTTCAAAAGGCAAGCTGAGTATTGTAGGAACTTCTTATAGAAGTGGTCACCTATGTAAGTGTGAGTTGGGTTGGTTCTACGAGATTTTTATCAGATTGAAATCTTTAATAGCACTTACAGAATCGAGAATTGTTCACGACAAAAGTGAATACAATCGAGAATAGAATTTGAATGGAATAATGTCATGTAAAGTTTATTGACTGGATTTACATCAATAACTGATAGTTTAAATAGTTCACTGATTAGTTAAGTAATTTCAATACTCTTTTACTAAAGAATGTTCCAAGTGAAAGCTACTTATCCTAATGTGACATTAATTCACGTACTCTTGAGATGTCACGATTTTCTGATTGAGCTTCTTCCAAGCTTTCTTCATTTTGGGGAGAAAGACTGCATGCACAATGAAATAAAGTTAGCACATGGTTGTTGAACATGTTTTCAATTATGATACAAAGGGTAAATCTATTATCTACTGATGTGCCTCGGCAGTTTCATATTAGTCCATTGTGTACTGCATATATATCTGCTGATTCTCATGACATGTTTTAATGAGTTAGTTAGGTTTATCTTGTACCTTTACCCGATAAATGCTTGTCTGGTTGTATTATTATTGTGATTTATGTGCATATACTTTTATTTCAGTACAATTCTGTATATTTGCAAGCACATGAAATCGAAAGGTAAGTGATCAAGAGATGTGCTTGGGAGGCCACGTGCCGTGGTGATGGATGGAGAGACTGAATAGGTGAGTTTTCTTCATTCTTTCTCTTTTACTGTGAATTTTCTTATTCTATGTATTTTGCAAATCCTTGTTTCTTGACTAAATTAGTGATTGTATTTGTGAGGATTTGATGATGGGGTTTGTGAGTTTTGTTGCGAGGAAGTGTGGTTATGATTTAGATTTTGTTTTGGCGGTGTGATGACCGGTGTTTGTGTGTCCTTGATGATTTTGGATTGGATTCTTAGGCTTGTTATATTGTTTGATTTAAATTCCATTTCAAAGGTTTTGGGTGTAAGTGAAACTCTTAGCCCTTTTATCTCTTTGGATGAGCAATTCAGTATACTTTATGTATATTGCTTGTATGGAAATGACGAGTTTCATTTCAGGAAATCCAATTGTGAGATTTTAGACATGTTGAGAATGAGGTTGCCTTATTTGTGGTGTTTTGTGTTGCAAACGCTTGCTCTCCAATATTTGTGATCTGTTTGATGTGTGAGATTTTCCTAGCTTGCTGGGTTCATGTTTGGGGTCACCCATGTTTACCATTTTATCAATTGTGTGTGACTTGTTTGGTTGGTGTTTGAATGGTTGATGAATATTAATGCATTGTGATAAATTTGGAGATTTGTATGCATATTGACGTGTTTATGCATTGTGAAAATATTGGATATTTGAATCAAGGAGTGGCTTGATTGTCATGTTGTTATAAAGCATGATTGATGTATATGCTATGTTTTTTCCCTAAAAATGTGGGTGGATAGATGGTGAATTAATTTATGTATGACAAAATGTCATTATGGAGAAATTCTGAATTATCAAAAATAAATGATATTGGTAAACCTTGATTTCTGAAAATATAAACCACTTGAGCTTGTATCACTTAGAACTACCACATCTATTTTGTTTATTATTTCCCCTCTCTTACTAGAGAAACTAAATGACCAGTGGGTCGTCTTGCGGAGTTGGGGCACCCATTTCTTACTAGAGAAACTAAAATAACCTTCGGGTTAGTCTTGCGAAAATGTGGTGAATTTGTATGACTAAAATAGGCTTTGATATTTATCCGTAAAAAATGTGACGTGAGTTTACGCGCATTGATAGCCCAATGGTGCTTTTGGTACTCATATAGTTAGGGGTATCCGCGATGCATGCCTGTATGTGATGTCCCCACTTAGGCATGGATGACTAAGTAGTCCTCCTTTATATGAGAGAGGCATACGGGCATGTATGTTGGGCACGGAAGTGGTGCGAATGTGGTATCGTCTAAGTGATCAATCCGTTAAAAAGATGAACCTAATTCAAATAAAAAGAATAAATGACGTTGTATTGTTTCTAATTCTTTTTATGCAGGATGGCAAGTCCACTAATATTTCTGCAGGTCCGACTTGCCATAGTCAACTCCTATAGGGTAAGTACAGGTAAATGCATATTTACATATTAGGATGATGATATGTTTGCCTCGTTGGGGAACTAAATTCTTTGGACTGTGTTTTCTTGCATCACACCTTTGCCTCGTTGAGGAACTATCTATTGGTGTGATGGTTTGTTGTTTGTGTTTCGCTTGATGTTTATCACGTGCGATTTTATTGATTTTTGGGATGAAGATTTCTCACACCAGCTATATTGCTGACCCAAGTGAGTTTTTGCTTCTTGGGTACATTCCTTTGGGAATGTAGTCGATTAGCCTTTCAGGTTTAGAGACTTTTGAGCAGCGTTACGGGAGTTCCACTAGTGGGGCTAGCGACGTCGGAATTTCTTGGTTAGAGTTTTATTATAAATTTTAGTTTGTTCCTATTTTCTAAATTATATTTTTTCATTGCTGCTAAATGTTTCTGTTGTTATTGAATTTCACGTCCCGAGTTTTGGGGAAATAGATAATCCTACGTGGATTTTAGGATTTTCGTTTTTCTCGAAAATCGGGGCGTGACATATGTATTTTCATATTTATTGAATGAGTAACTCGTACATTATGTAAACTAATTAGATAAAATATTTTATGTAAGTCTCTAAACCAACAGGTGTATTGATTCACTTGTGTCTTCTAGGAGCAGGTATGTAGCGTTTCATTTGTTATAAATAGAATTTCAAATTAGCCATTTAAAATATCCAAATTATTAACAATTCATCATTACAACAACAACCTAGCACATAGAAGAAGAGTTTACATTCAAATCAAACAAGTTTTTTCCCGTTCATCTTAAAGTCAATTTATATTTCTATTCGCCTTATATTCTGTCCTAAAGTGTTACAGACTGTTTCCAACACCTTGAAACACACCCATGGCTTAACATGCATGCAAGACAACAAAAAATAAAATTGTGTTTGAAGAAAATAAGGTTGAGCTTATTCCACATGTAAAATTAAAGAGGCGGTAGTTTCAATCAAACTAGTTAAATGCACCACTTGTAAAATTTTACATATAAATAATCACATACATCTCGAGGTAAATCTAACGACTCAGGTTTTATCACACCCATCTTGAGGTACATCTAATGATCATATTTAATTGTGCCCGTACCTCGATGCAAATCTAACAATCCAAATTTAATCACGCACACATCTCGAGGTAAACCTAACAGTCCAGATTTAATCACATCTCGAGGTAGATCTAACAACCCGAATTTAATCACACGCATTTTGAAATACATCTAATAGTCATATTTAATTGTGCACACACCTCGAGGTAAATCTAACGATCCAAATTTAATCACATACATCTCGAGGTTAATTTAACGATCCATATTTAATCATATACACATCTCGAGAAAATTTGATGGTTCAAATTTAATTGCGCACACATTTTGATAAATATGACTTTCCAAATTTACTCATGCACATATCTCGAGGACAACCTAACGCCCAAAAAAACTTCCACCTCTTAATCCTCCTCCCCAATCCTTCCTCATTTTTTTTTTTTTAAATTAACCTCCAGTGGGGAGGGGCAACTATGGAATGCCAGACCTTTATTATATAGCAAAAAATCTTACAAAAACCTTGCGGGGGTACATTACGACATTACCCGCATTTTAGACAAAAAACCGATAGAGAAAACATAACATTTTAAGCCAATTTCCTGCAAAGAAATAACAAAACCAAAATTGGGCCAGGCCAATACAAAGATTTAAATTCGTGTGTGACCAAGACTGCCCAAGCAACCATCATACACACACAAAACCGCGTCCACGCAACCGCTGGAAAAAAAACGCAACCACGCGACAAATCCGACCGCAGCAGTCAAAAAGCAGCAGCATCATCACTCAATAAAACTGCAGAAACATAGCACGCATCACTCAACCTAGCACGTAACCGCAGTCCCATGTCATTGCAACTTCGGGCCACATTATGCGCGGTGCCCAAACAGAGGCAAAACTCTGTTTTGTGACAGTTTTCCCAGGCCTGGAACGAGCCCATTTGCAGCTTCCAGCCGCAGTAAACGCAGCAGCACTCAAAATAGGGCAAAAAAACCGCATCACTCAACGCGCAAAACAGCACATAGCACGCAGGATCAGACCCATATCGTCGCATCTTTGTGCCGCAAAATCGCAGCATCCAACCAGTGAAAACTCTGTTTTGCGACAATTTTCCCAGTCGGGTGCGCGCCCATTTTCAGAAACCAGTCGCAGACAACGCGCAGCAGCGGCAACACTCAAAAATCACAATAAGCGCAGCCTCCAAACAGAGCAAACCAACCACTGTTTTGCGACAGACTCCTCCATCCAGATTGTACCCATACGCAGCAGAAACATCAGCACTCAACAAGCATCCAAAGCCTCGTAAAAACGCATCCAAAACTCATCATGCTGCTGCACGGCCCCTCAAACGTATCCTGTTTTGCAGTTCCCTGCAGTCCAAAACTCTGTAATTTTACACACATCAGAATGAAGATTGAGCAGTAAAACGTGGCATCTACTCTTCCCCATGACGAATGTACGCCATTCGTAATCTATCTAGCACAATCAAACCAGCTATCTTCCTAGGAAAATCAGTCCCCCTGTAAGAAACTGTCCCTTGGACATGTAGTGCTCTAGCCGCTAATGAATCAACAACCGCATTGCCCTCCCTATAGATATGTTGGCAAAACAACGTCATTGTCCCTGCCAGTAGCTTGATTTCTTTCAAAATATTTTCCAAATGCCATGGGATTTTTAATTCATCCTTAAACCAGCCACAAACATGTTCCGAATCCGTTTGTATAACTACCTTCTTGAATCCCCAATCAAGGCAAAGTCGAAGATCCTCAAAAAGAGCCCAAATTTCCGCTTTATTATGAGAACCTGCACCGAAAAATATTTGTTTCCCCGCAACACCGAAACCCGAGAGTCTCGAATAACCACACCGCCAGATGCCCTATCATTACGGGAGGAGCCATACACATTAAGTGCAACAAAATCTGGGGGAGGGAGGCGCCAAAAAACAATTCGAACGGACTTCCGTCTAATAGGAAGCACATCCAACCCCAAAATCTGTAGAGGAGCCTTGTTACTGCTAACTTGCTTGGGAATAATGAACTTATTTGCCAATCGCAACTGACGCCTAATGTTCAAAATCACAAAAGCGGAATTTGGAAGAGCATTTTCATAAACACATTTGCATCTCTGTTTCCAAATCTCCCATAGAATAAACATAGGAGTAAGAATAAGTAACACACCTGTTTGCGAAGTGCGTTTAACTCTCTTGAACCATGTGGCAAGAACTGTGGAGATTTCTGTTGGTCGCCGTATATGAATGTCAAAGATCCTATCAAAATGAGTTCACACCTGCATCGCCAATTCGCCGTCTAGAAAAGATGATTCAAAGATTCTTGTTTTTGTGATGTACAACAATGACATTTAGAGGCCAGGCTCAATCCACATCTGTATAATTCACCGTCCACTGGCACTCCTCTACGGAGTAATTTCCAAACAAAAACTAATATTCTGGAAGGCAGATGTTCATGCCAAAGTGACTGACATAAGGCATTGGCCTTCCCATGGCGCCGTAGCAAATCATATGTCGACTAAAGAGAAAATAGCCCGTTCGGGTTTGGAGCCCACACACATGTGTCCACCTCATTGATTGCACTACGTAATCTATCTGAAAAAAGATCACGCGCCAAATTTCTGAGATCTCTATGAACCAATTCAAAATTCGTAGAAATCACCTCTCGAACCAAAGGCCATGAATCCTGAGCAACCAGTGCCACTGGTCTTCCGAAAGACGCCACTATGTTCCAATTCTCCTCGAAAAAACTGATATCCCCAATGCCAATGCGCCAGAGCGAGTTACTCAAAAGAAAAGTTCTCCCAAGCATGATCTCTTTAAAAAATGGAAAGGACCCACCTTTCACAGGTTGACTTTTCAAACCGACGCCTTTTAACCAGTATTTGTTCCTCATAAAACTAGCCCATAAAGAATCTGAAGTAAGGAGTCTCCAAAGTGCCTTGACGCGAAAAGCCTTCATCACCACCGTCAAATCTCTAACTCCCAGGCCTTCTTCTGCCTGTGGAAAACATATTGTATCCCATGACACCCATTTTTTCTTGTGACAACCTTCGCAGTCCCCCAAAAGAAATCCGCCAACAAACTTTTTATCCGTGATATGACGGTCCTTGGAACACACATGGTACTAAGTATGTAAATTGGAATCGAGCTTAGTACATGCCTGATCAAAATTAATCTTCCTCCTGGAGATAACAACTTTGCCTTCCATCCTTGGATGCGAGCCTGAATTTTTGTGATTAAATCTTCAAAATATGAGATTCTGACTCTCCCTTGGAACAAAGGAGTCGCGCGGAATTGAAAATCAGTGCCACTCTTTAAAGCTACAATTCGCTCCGCCGTGGCCTTATCTGCCAAAGTAAAGGAACTTTTCCCTTCATTTATTTTCTGTCCCGAGGCCTTGCAGTATTGTCGCAGGAACTCCATACATCCCTTAACTGAGGATTTTCTGCCATTTAAAAAAATGAGAGTATCATCTGCATACAGAAGGTGGGAAACCGGGCTGCAATTCCTGGGGGTGTAATAGTACCCTATTTTGCCATTCTCGAAAGCTGATTTCAGACCCCTACTCAACACTTCGGAAGCAATAATGAAGAGAAAAGGGGAAAGGGGGTCTCCTTGCCTTAAACCCTGCGAGGATCTGAAAAAACCCTTGTAGACTCCCTGTAGCAGAACCGAGAATCCACAAAAAGCAATACAATTAGATATGAGGTGGCAGATTCTACCAGTAAATCCAAACTTTTTAAGAACTGCAAACAAAAAGTTCCATTACAGCCTATCATAAGCTTTCTCCATATCAATTTTCAGCACCACATTGTCTCCAAAAACCTTCCTATTAATGTCTCTGATCATTTCCTGCGCTAGACCAATATTTTCACCAATGAATATGCCTTTGACAAAAGCCCCCTGCTCCTGATAAATCAACCTAGGCAAGATATCGACCAACCTATTGCATAGGCCAATCCTTCCTCCTCATTCCTCTTTCCTCCTCTTCTTCCCCTTCCCCTTCCCCTTCTTCCCTTCTTCATTTTCTGTTTCGATGACGGTGAGGTTGTAAAACAAAGGAGGAAGAAGGAGAAGAGGAGGACAGAGAAGTTAGTTTTTTTCAGCCGCCGAATTTTCCTCCAGATGTGTGCACGATAAAATTCAAATCATTACATTTTCTCGAGATGCGTGCATGATTAAAGTCTACTCGTTAGATTTACCTCGAGATGCATGCACAATTAATCTAAACAAATAAAATTACCTCGAGATGTGTGCACAATTAATCTGAATCGTAAGCTTTACCTCGTGATGTGTTCACAATTAAATTTGGGCTGATTAAATTTAGACCGTCGAATTTTCCTTGAGACGTGGGCATTATTAAATTATGGACCGTTAGATTTTTCTCGAGATGTGTGCATGATTAAATTTGAACGGTTAGATTTACCCCAAGATGTGTGTACAATTTATTTGAACTGCTAGATTAATCTTGAGATGTGCACACAATTAATCTGAAACATTAGATTTACCTCGAGATGCGTTCAAGATTAAATTTGGACTGATTAAATTTAGTTCGTTGAATTTTTTTCAAGATGCGGACACAATTAAATTTTGAATCGTTAGATTCACATTGAGATGAGATGTTTGAGATATAAATGTAGGTTGTTGGATTAAATTTGGACTGTTGGATTTTTCTCGAGATGCGTCATTGAGATATAATTGTTCTTCTCGAGACGAGTTGTGTAAGATTAAATCTGGACGTTAGATTTTCCTTGAGATGAGTTGTTTGAGATATAAATTCAATTGTTGGATTTTTTCTCAAGATACGATTAAGATTTCAGTTTGCCCTTAAATTTTTCCTCAAGATGAGATGTTCGAGATACAAAGATTCAATCTTAGCTTTTGATTTCTCAGGGACATTTTGGTCATTTACAGGGGGGTATTCAATCATGGATTTTAATAGAGTCTGAAAGACTTTAAATCTCATGGATTTTAAAATATTTCAAGGGACTTTACAGAATCCACTGAACTTTGATGTATTTTAAGTGACTGAATTTTGTGGAATTTACAGAATCCACTGGATTTTAATGAATTTTTATTATTGAATTTTATGAATTTTATAAAGGATTGTTATGGATTTCTATTATTCTTATTGGCAAAAGAAAGTGCTTTGAACATTGACTAAGGACATCGAGTCTTTGATAGAGTGATGCCATCGAGCTCGCAAACACCAACTTCGAACTTGGCAAAGCTTCATGAAGCAAAATTCTCTACGCGACACTGATATAATTATACAACTATAACATCTATTTGTCTAAGTAGCTCTGTTCCAATCCTTTACTTTGCTTCCACTGCAATCAATTGCGATTACTCAACAGGTAAGTGGATGCATGTGAGTTCTTGTAATCTAACAAGCCATCTCTTCCGAGATTTCTATGAGAAATTGTTACCACTTGCTTTTTTATTATGATGTGTCATTATTTCTTGTTTCATGTTTACATGTTAATGGAAAAAGTATGCCCATGACCTTCTAGCACTATCTGCATCCCGTTTCCATACCTTATTTTATATGCAATCTATGCTGTCAAATGTAAATTTGTGTGAAAATGACATTTGTATTAGTGCTCTCAGTGTTTGTATTTGAGGACGTGGAGGATAGTCCATTTTCAGCTAGTATAAACTGTGTAATGATGTCATCATATGAAAAATATGAAAAATGTCTGGTAGGAGGAATTTTTTTTGAATGTGTTCATACTGTGCTTTAATGAAATGGGAGGTCAGGGTTTGTAAATAATTAGCGATCGCTGAAAAAAAAATCAAAACACTGATAAAAAAAGGAGGCTAGAATGATGAAATGAGAGGCAGACAACTATTAGTAAGTTAGAAAATTCCCGTGTTCTGCTTTACTTAATGGATGAAATAATTTGTAATTCCCATTGGCACATTTTAATCCCTGAAACTATTTTGTTCTTGCAAACTCCTGTGTTCGTTGACTGAAAAGCATGTGTACCAGTTTTGTTGATTTCTTTTGTCTGTCTTGTTTTTGAGTATGTGTTTTTCTAGCTGTTATTACCAAATCACAGAAGTTAATACCATTAGCATGGTTTGTTTTAGACACTGCTAAGGCTAATTTTTTTTTTACAAAAAGTAAAAACTCTTGCCAATACCATGTATCATTGTCTCAAACATGTTTTTGGAGATGGAATTTGCTTCATTAACTAGTTACAGAAACCAAAGAACGTAGAAAAGTTATGCCAATGGAACAACCAGGTCGGGATACAACTGACAGAAGCCCTCAGGTGACAAGAGTTGTACCTTCAAACCAAGCCCGACCAATGTCTGCTGATGATATCAAGAAGTGACCAGGATTCAGATCAAAGTCCAAAGAGAAAGAACAAAAAATACACCTTTGTCAATGACATTACAAGGGAAACACTACAATAACACGGTTTTACTCTGGGGATAGTATGACATATATTATAATTCTAGTGACAACAACATAAAAGGCAATCCTTGCACCCCATATGCTTCTCAAGAGAACACAATGTTGAATGACTTCCAATCCCATTGCTTAAATAAGAATGTGTGGTCCAAGATTCAAAAGTATGTCATTGCATCTTTTAGCATATTCATCTTCTGTTTAATTCTGCCAGATCTTCATATCAAATCATTTAGTTGCTAGGTCTAAAATCCATTCCAAAAATCTAGCCCATAACATGTAGTACACAAGGTAACGAGAAAAAATTTCACAACCTATTTGCTTCTCATCATTCAGAGGTTGCCTATTGGCAATATCCAGTATAACACCAAAAAGCATGTACCACTTTATTTGAATGTTTGCCATTTATATGGTGTAGGAACAAACCAAGTTAAAGGACTCATGATGCTTTTTCTACTCTGAATCAAAGAAAAAAACTGTAACAGTACCATCTAACCTATCTATCTGATAAAACTGTGACCTGGTCTGTGGTCTTACAAATAACCATAATCATCAATGGCGTACATTTTTTTGTCACCAATGCCATACATTTTTTCCACCCCCTTCAGTGGCGTATCAAAGGAGTGTATTCAACTATTGATTTCCTTACACCATTTCATCACTTTGAAACAACAGACAATCAAGGAAATGTTAAGAATTTCAACCTCATCGATGGTGGAATCGCAACAAATCGCATTGTTAGTCAATGTCTTCTATACATATAGAGGATCAGCCAAGCAGGAATCAAGTTTGATTCTGCCACCAACTATTATCCAACAAACTAAGATGGGGCATATATGTTATAAAATCACATCAACTAGAAATCCACAAAATCCTCACTAATAGAAACAACAACAGACCATTTCGATGGCTTCTAGCTAGGTTTCCACATAACAATGACAAAATCAAGTATATATATTGGCGAAATTCTTCAGATTTCATAGTATGTAAGCATTTTCCGTACAATAATCCCCCCGTACCATACAATCATATAGAGAAATTGAACATTCACCAGAACACAAAAAAGCAAACGATAGCCGATACAATCAAAAAAGCAAATTCTTCAGATTTCATAGTATGTATCTTCTTGATGGTCAAAAACATATACATCACATTGTCAGGACGCACATTTTGTCCAACATCTTGCCAACTAACTACACTTTTATACAGCTTAAACATAGGCTTCATTCCTGAGTCAGTAATTTCATCAAACACACCCAGGGCATCATCGAAACATAGCTAACCTGGTCATCTAACCATGCCACACCGATAGCCGCACTATCAATTGTCCACTCTTTGTATACTTTTAACTTAGATTGCACTTTACGGTCCCATACTATAGCAAGCAATGCAGCTCTTGCTGGTGTCTCGCCAGTCATACCCAGGGCAATGAAGCTCCCTGATGAATTAGCAGGTCTATAGAGAACACCGCCCGACCGATAGATTAGAAGATTTGATCGTTCTCTCGAAATGAGAGGGATCAGAACGTGAAGAAGATTTGGAGAAATGTGAAGAAGAAGAAGAAGAAGAACCGAAGAAGATCTAAAGATGTGAAGAAGAAGAACTGATTAACTGAAGATGTGAAGAAGAAGAAGAAGAAGAATAACTGAAGATGTGAAGAAGAAGAAGAAGAAGTGGAGAAGAGGCGAGCAACGCTGGGGAAAGCTTTGCAGGGGAGAGCTAGCACACGAAAGAAGTTGTTGGTGAGAGCGAGTTGGGACGAGAGGGAGAGAGAAATTGAAATTCGAGGGTAATAAGTCGGATTTGAAAAGGACTTTGATATTTATATCTTTCACACATAAATCCTTCAAAGTCTATCAAGTCAACAAATTCATTAAAATCCACTGCTATTTGAATACCCCTAGATTTCATTGTATTGTTTAAAATCCATGATTGAATACCCAATGATTTTAATGGATTATAAAACAATCATTTAAAATCTATATTTGAATACCCCTAGATTTCATTGTATTGTTTTAAATCCTTAATTGAATACCCCTATATTTTAATGGACTTTAAAATCTTTCAGAATCTATTAAAATACATGATTGAATACCCCCTCTTTAATTTGCAAATATACGGTCTATGGACATTGACCGGTAAGCAATAGGGTAATTGTAATAGTGATTAATGATGAGTCTATTTAGAGTGATTCTAAATGTCGAGGAAATGGGCGAGGGAATAGGCGAGGGAGGCTCCCTCGCACGTGCCCGAGCTGTGTTTCAAAAAAAAAAAAAAAAGAGCGGGAAAAACTAAAACTTTCGAGCTTTGAAACTAAAACTGTTTTGAAGGGAAGCTCTCTGTTTTGAAAACTAAAACATCTTCAAACATCTCTGTTTCGAAAACTAAAACTTTCGAGGGAGGCTCTCTGTTTTGAACATTATTAGCAACACTCAGCTTTCTTCCCAAAGCCAGCGACAACAACAGCGAAGAAGAAGGCAGGAAAATTGTTTCTGAAGATCCTCTGTTTTTGAAGCATGGGTGAGCAGGAAAACTATTTCTCTACTCTCAAGTCATCCATTCAAATCTTCTTGCTTACAAACATATTTACCAACTTCACACAGTTTGTTATACACTCTCTTTAGAACTAAAAAAAACAGAGGAAGAAGAAGATGATGAACATGGAGACACTTTCTGGTTCTGATTCTGGGAGCTTGAAAAGGTTCTAGAGAAGAAGAGGATATGAACGTATCAGCGGTTCCAAGAAAAACATGAAGGTCGTTTGCTTGGGAGGGAAACCGAAGCCGTTCTGGAAAATAAGAGTGACACCAAAGCTAAGGTGGAGACTGAAGATTGTTTCTCCAGTTAAGCTTTTATCAAAGTTGAGAGATGCGTATATCAATATGATGCTTGGTTGGGCAGGCAGCGTGGGTTCATTGAATGGTGATAGCATGTTTGGAGGTAAAAGAATCCCAAGATCTAGGAAGGCTAAGGTGGATTCTAAACCTGGAGATTTTGAGAGCAGGTTGATATTTGAGATTTACAAGTCCATGAAGGCTTCTCAAGAATTGACTGCCAGATGAAGTTTTCAAATCTTTACTTAATTTATTTTTCATTACTTTTTCTTTGAAGTGAATTAGTTCATACGATTTTGGTTGGAGAGATATGGCAAGGTCGTCTAATCTTTCCAATATCCATATGTATATCTCAGGTTTGAAAGATTGTACAAATTAATGTTACGTGGCATCTTTTGCTATGAAATAATCCTTTCTGTTTCATCTTAATTTTTTTCTCTGTTTCTTTGTAAAGAATTTTATAAATTTTATCTGCTTAAGGTGCAAGTGCAACTTGGAGAATTAGTTCCATGGTAACCCGAACATAAAGCAGACAACCAAATTCTCAATCCTTTTTCTTCCATACAACACAAGGGAATGCCTATTCTAACTTATGCAGATTGTATCAATACCATAGATAATTGAACAAAGAAGAAAACACCAAGGGAAAACAGGTCACTTGACCTCCACAGGGAAGCATGCATATAGAATGGAGAATGTTTGGGATGGCATGACAAGTGGAATGAAAGCTTTTAAATTTTTTGTTGACACTCAAGCTCAAACAAAAGTTTGCAAAGTGCCATCCACTAAACTTTCATTTGAATGTGAGAGGTTCGTGTCACAATGTAGTAAGCCTATATTTGAACATAATATTTGGAGATGTTTTTTCCTTCTTGCTTGGTCTGTTTTAGACTGTTGCGCGCAATCTTCAGTCTCCACCTTAGCTTTGGTGTCACTCTTATTTTCCAGAACGGCTTCGGTTTCCCTCCCAAGCAAACGACCTTCATGTTTTTCTTGGAACCGCTGATATGTTCATATCCTCTTCTTCTCCAGAACCTTTTCAAGCTCCTAGAATCAGAACCAGAAAGTGTCTCCATGTTCATCATCTTCTTCTTCCTCTGTTTTTTTTAGTTCTAAAGAGAGTGTATAACAAACTGTGTGAAGTTGGTAAATATGTTTGTAAGGAAAGAATGTTTGAATGGATGATTTGAGAGTAGAGAAACAGTTTTCCTGCTCACCCATGCTTCAGAAACAGAGGAGCTTCAGAAACAGTTTTCCTGCCCTCTTCTTCGCTGTTGCTGTCGCTGGCTTTGGGAAGAAAGCTAAGTGTTGCTAATAATGTTCAAAACAGAGAGCCTCCCTCGAAAGTTTTAGTTTTCGAAATAGAGATGTTTGAAGATGTTTTAGTTTTCAAAACAGAGAGCTTCCCTTCAAAACAGATTTAGTTTCAAACCTAAAGTTTTAGTTTTTCCCGCTTTTTTTTTTTTTGAAACACAGCTCGGGCACGTGCGAGGGAGCCTCCCTCGCCCATTCCCTCGCCAATTTCCTCGACATTTAGAATCACTCGTCTATTTATTAATTAGCTATGTATAATAGTGAGCAAGTTGAAAATTACCCATAAAAAAGGCAATAGTACTAGTTAAAACATTAGGGATGGCAACGGGGCGGATTTAAGCAAATCCATCCCCGCCCCGCTGAGGATTGCGGGGATAAAAATCCGCCCCGAATATCCGTTTATCAGTAATGTTCAAAACCGCCCCTGCTCCAGACGGATTTACGGATATCTGCATAAAATACATTTAATGGTAGATTTTGATTCCCCGCCCAACCAATCCGCCCCGCAAATAGCATACAACGAATTTACACTACAGATAGCATATTTTACATGCAACAAATTTACACTACATAATAACAGATAACATATTTTAACATGCAATCTATCTTACATAACAGCAAATAGCAAATATAGCATACACCGCAATATTTTATACATCACAATGAAAATACTTATACACTACACTACTACCGATCATTTATACATACAATAAATTAAAAAAATACAACAAATTACAAAAAAAAAAAATACATACAACAAATTATAAAAAAAAAATGCATACAACAAATTAAAAAATTACAAATTTTTTTTTTCTTCTAAAGATCAGATCTGACTATCTGAGTTCTCTGATCTAAAAAAAAATTACAACAAATTTTAAAAAAATTACATCATATTACAAAAAATTCGATCTCTGCTATATTACAAAAAAAAAAACGATCTGATATCTGAGATCAGATCTGATCAAAGATCAAAGATCTAGATCAAATATATGGATTTGAGATCAGATCGTAGATCTGGATCTAAGATCAGAGTTCAGAGTTCAGAGAAGGAGAAGGAGAAGGAGAAGGAGAAGGAGAGAAGGAAAAGGGGCGACGAGTGACGACGACGCCTTCGCTAGTTCGCTGTGAGATAGAAGAGGCAGCCGAGCGCTTCGTCTTCGCTGTGAGAGAGATCAGAGAAGAAGAGGCGGACGAGCTTCGCCTTCGACCCTTTGCTGTGAGAGAGAAGAAGAGGCAGACGACCTTCGCCTTCGCTGTGAGCAGTGAGCCTGTGAGAGAGAAGAATGGACAGTGAGAGAGGAGGCGGACGACGAGTCGACGACGACCCTTCCCTTCGGCCTCCGCCTTGGCTTCACTGTGTTCTCAGATCACTGTGTGTGAGAGGCAGAGAGGGAGGGAGATGGAGGGAGGGAGATGCCTTCGCTCCTCAGTGTGTGAGAGGCCGAGAGAAATGGAGGGAGGGAGATGCCTTCGCTCCTCGGTGTGTGAGAGGCAGAGAGGCCGAGAGGGAGAGGCAGGTGTGAGGGAGGGAATGAGGGAGAGGGAGGGATGAAGGGTTTAATTCGTTTATATAGGGGAAGGGTATTGTTGTAATGTTACCTAATAAACGGATAAACGGATATCCGTGGGACGGATATGGCTAAATCCGTATCCGCCCCGAATAGTAAACGAATATTTTTTGGATACCCGAAACCACCCGAAAACCCATTCAGCCATATCCAAAACCGCCCCACTGCCATCCCTATAAAACATTCTAGCTAGTAACCCCAATTCACAGGTTTGATTTCTAGGTTTAAAAGATAAATTTCTTGAAAGCAAAGTTTCTTTCTTTTGGTATCTCAAAATTTTCAACTTCAAGCTGGGTAGAAGATAAATTGCACATTTGGAGGTTGCAAGCTAATCAAATTTCAACAAGAACTGAAAGTTGAAGCTAGCAAGGAGATGAATTGGGTTTGGTCTGTTTATTGGAAATTCTCACCTCCAATAATAGGGTTATTGACCTCTTTACCAATTATTTGAAGAATTTTTTTTTAAATTTGTTTTTCTCTCATGAATCGTTTTTTTTCTTTTTCTGATGAGCAATTTTAAGACACACATCATGTCTATGGGATCTACATGTTGCAACTTGCAAGTTTCAGAATCCATTTCCTGAAAAATGACTGAAAGTTACCAGTAGTTCAGGTCATGATACACTTATCCATAGGAAGCTACTTGTTTATCAGACACAATTTGTGTTGTCACTTCTAAATTTCTTAAACCAGCATCCATTCAAATAATATATGTGTCATTCACAAGTTAATTTTATCAATTTCCTAATAAGTAAGTTTAGCCAGTCAAGTTTATTACCAGGTTTTGGATTTTTTTACACTTTTTATTTAAAACACAATCACAAACACCATCGATCGAATGGGTAAAAGTATAAAAAAGCCAAAATCTGATAAAAAAATTACTAGCAAACTTGACCGACTAGAATTGTTTATCTCTTAATAATCCATGCTCTATTTTCAGTGTTCCTTGTTTTCGAATATGCATCTCACTGTTTAGAACCTAGCTATAAGTTCTCGGACGACGTATTCTTTATGTGCTGATACTCAACTTCTGTTGCTCCCCAGACTCTTTCTTTCCTCTGATGAGCAACTCCTAAAATTGATTACCATTTCAATGGGATGGTGCAAGTCTTGGGCAAAAGCTAGCAATAATAGTTCTGATCCAGACACTTATCCTTAGGAAGATACCCCGACAATCTTTAGGAAGGTACTCAATCATTAGGAGACGCAATTTTTTTAAGCCTGTCTAGCTATCGAGAAAACCAGCTAGGAAATTTGTGCTATTGCATATTTTGAGGATGTAATTGTGCATCTAGAGAGAGATGAGCGGTCACACTCCCTTCCCCAGCTGGTTTCCTCGCCATTTAGAATTTCTGATTTTTTTTTGTGGTTGTTGCTATACTTCTTGGACCAACATCGTACAACTAGTCCATTCAAAGAATTGATAGCTAGAATAAGACTAGTTTGGCTTCATGCACCTACTGAAATTTTATTGTTTGGCATGAGGTCCACCAACTCATGGCTTGCTCCTTCACCTTGCCTACCAAAATAGTAGATCACTAGATCTTAACAATGGTCATTAGCGAGTCTGTAGATCTTGGCAACTTTTATTTCATTAAAGTTCTCAAACTTAAGAACTTTAAAAGAATCTTTGGTGAGCTACCATGTGGATCGAACTAATCCTTCCATAATTTTCTTCCGGACATGTAGGATAGTAGGGCCTTTGTACAATAATGAATAGATGCTTCCATCTGTTTACTGACATTCATATATTTGCTCTTCTTTCTTTTCTTCTTGATGTGATATCTGATCATAGATTTTATTGTCTGGTTTAGTTTCCCTAATTGGGCAACATTATGAACCCACTCAACTTATAAACCCACCCACTAAATCTAACTATACAAGATCTGCACTAAGAGAGAGGTTGAGGTTCATTGTATGGCATTTTTTATTTTCTCAATAACTAGATCTCCCCTCACTATTTACTAAGCTAACACATGAGTACTTTTACATTTTTAGCTAAAGAGAGAGTTTAGATTATGATAACCAAATCATTGTATTGTTTTATGTGGTATATATGGAGTGTTAACATCACAATCTCTAATAGGCATCTTGAATCGGCTAAGCTCATTTTGATCTTTGAGGGTGTGTTTTCGTGTTTAAGTAACGCATATTCTTAAAAACAAAAGAGTATGTTTGTTTGTTATTTGGATGAAATAATCTTACGTACATGATGTGAATAATAATGTGAATAATAGATGTATCTAAACCTATCACAAAAACCTGTTTGAAACACTGTTAAGAGTAGAGTGACCTCTAAAATGACATTGTTTACTTCACACAAAGGTGTGTATTAAGCGTAAAATTGGGACTGTGGGGTTGATATTATTGAATAGATTGGGAGGCACATGACTCCTAAATTGGTGGGCATCCTTGCAAACTGAAAAGCTTAATAATAATGCAAATGATACAAACCAAACACTATAGATTATGGTCCCCATCTATGTGAGCTTATTAAGAGAGTATGTAGCTGTACACATGGAGTTAATTAGGGTCAGTGGCTATTAATTTTGTATTGATTAACCATATATTATAATACCTTCACACAAACTAAGAGTTACAGAATGAAACTTACTGGATGCCCTAATCAGTGTTAGAAATATCAGTTTTTGATAATATATCATACCACAGACATTTAAATATATATGTTTCAATTGTCAATCATCAAACAATCAAACTTGTATTTAGAGCCGACTGTACATGGTATGGCTTGATTTTATGAGAAAGTATACCTACCGTATACGTTCTCAATTACGAACATTGTACTTTTGATACAACTACAAGTGGTACAAAGTTACTCTAGACACCACCAAATGTCACATTGGCGATCGGATAATCTCTGGAAAAAATGTTTCTTAAAAAATTTCTATGTTTCCATTAATGACAATGATCTTTCTTGAGGTTAAGATGAATTATTAGGATGCTAATATAGAAGTAGGGTTTGTCTAATCAAGTTGGTTAAAAAACTAATCCTATTGCTATAGGACATAATTGTCTCCATTGTAGATTTTCTATATGAATTCAAACAAAGGAAAGAAAAGTTAAAGCAATGTTTCAACTAAACTTTGTTAATTCATAAAGTCATATTTTAAGATTTTATAGAATAACAAATCAAACTTTATGCTAAATTATCATGTACAAAAAAATAAATTTAAAATACAAGAGAAATAGGAGATATTTTTTAGCATGTGGATGATCTCTAGCAACCAAGCCAAAATAGCAGCAACCCTAATGTTGTTTATTGAGTGAGTCAAGCTAATCTAATCATATTTCATTTTGAATAGTCAATAAGTTTATTACATTTTTATTCCAAAATCAATTAAATGTGTTTGGCTGAGTTTGAACTCTGTCCTATGATACCAATAGCCAGAATCTTATCAACTCATTTTAGAATATGTTGGCACAATAAAATTACATAGTCATTGAAATTATTAAGATGAATGGGCAGACTAAGTGAGGTGCTCGCTCGGGTTGCTTGCCTGTTTGCAGGAAAAATATGCCCGTTTGCAGAAAAAATGCTGGATAATACTATTGCGGAATGTTATGTGGCTCGAGCAACTCTTTTACTTATCCAAGCGAGGTAGTAGAGGACATGGCTGATGCTGGGAGACTGAGGGATAATTAATTTCATTTTGTAAGAAGATTAGCAGGACCCTAGGACGGTCATGTGTTGGACGTGGCGTCCCCTGATTAGTAACATTGTTTACTTTCCACCGCTTTTGGTTATGTAATTTTATTAGTAGAGACTTCAACTATGAGCCTCATGACTTAGCTACAACAGCGAAACAACTGCAATCATAATCATATAATATGCTTTAAGCTTTTACGAAAAAAAAAGTTGAGTTGTTTTTACAGTCACCCTACATTAAAAATTACATGACTATGTTCATATGTATGCTTGTCTTTATTTGTATCGTTAATTTCACTGCTCTACGTATTAGGGAGTTAGTTTTGTCCATCCAGGGTTATATGAGTGTGATACAGGAAAAAATCCTCGAGATATTTGTGCATATCTTGAGACTTAAACAACATCCTTTGATCATGTCACATCGTCCTAGTTGTAAAATCTGACGTTCATGTATTGACAAATTAAAATATTTATTTTTTTATAAAAAGGAAAATAAAATAAAAGAAATTAGAAAAAGAAAAAGAAGAGAAAATGAGAAAACGTTAAAATAAACGGTGGGTCGTTATGGCCCACTGGACTATTGAATGGGCAGAATAGAAGACACTCAGAAAGAGAAGAAAGCAAAGAGAGAGAAAGCAAAGCGAACACAGAGACAAGTCTCTCATATTTCATGGAATCTCTTCTTCAAATGTAGAACAAATTTCCCCCATTTCACACATTCTTCCACGGTAATTTCTCCCCAATTCTTCAGTTTCCGCCAGAATCTCTACCTTTCCCACTTTATGATGAAATTTTGGTGCAATTCGATCTAATATGTGTGTTGTTTGGTGAATTTTGTTTTTTTTAGTTTTTTTTTTTTTTGAGAGCTGATTTCGAGAGATGAGTAAAGAGCGACCACCGGAGCCTCTGGATTTCTTCATCTGGACTGTTGAGGTATGGGCAAGATTTGATTTTTATTCATTTTTGTTGTTTAATTGGTGCAATTGTTGACATTTGGGTTGTTGGGGTGTGAAAAAGATTTGATTTCTATTAGTTTTTTGGGTTTTAAATTGGTGGGTATTTCTTCATTTGAGAATTAGGAGTAGAATGAACAATTAGGTTTCGTAGTTTTTTTTTTCTTAATTTGTTTAGATTTCACCATCTGGAATATTGGGTGTAAGAAAAGACTTGATTTTTTCTTATTTTTTTAATTCTGAATTGGACTGTGTTTCTTCATTTGGAGTGTTGAGGTATAAAAGAATTTGATTTTTTTTTGTTAAAATCTTTGTGAAGTGCCCCATTTTTTTCATTTGGATAGTGAAGGTATCTCAAATGTTTGATTTTTTCTTTTTAGAATTTTTTAATTGGGCATATTTGTTTTAGTTTGGATAGAATGTACTTTTGGTCTTTTTCATTAGTATGATCAGTAGTTGATTATGTTATCTTCAGAGAGATCTGGACTTGCTCTTTTGCTCAGTAACATATTCGAAAGTAGAAATGTACTTGTGTTCTATTGATTTTTCACCATAAAAAGTGTGAGGTTCAGTTGCATGTGCAGAAGTCTGTCATTTTTTTTTTATCACGAGTGTTTGCAAAACTTGCTTATTAGTAAGTTTGTGAAAAGTTGTGGTTTTAGGTTGCAAAATTATAGGAACTCATTCAAATTTCAAGACATACCATACGTTTGGTATGTAATTGGCAACTTATGCACCATCTTCTATAGTGCTTGCCTTTTGGCGCACTTGGTTTCTAATTCTCTAAGAACAACGTTTAAGAAGATTTATCTTAACTTAAGGTATATACAACTTCTAGGCTTTTCGTGAATAAATCTGGGCCACTAAACTTGGTTATCAAGATAAGAAAGCCCACTAGCTAAATTTTTGTGCGTCTTGATTCCCCTTCATACGTGTAACACTGCTAGCACTATGGTGGAGTTGGCGGCCACATAAGACGTAGCCTAGCATGGAACTTCTGTTTTGCTGTTATTGTATACCAGAGTTTTCTTGAAGTTAGGCACTAGATTGATTGATTGATGTTGTAAATAAAACAATGCGGGCATCACTCATAATCAATCTATGGATAGGAATGGGGATGATATCATATTGATAGAATTCCCCAACTTATGCTTTTCATTCTTGAATCTTCAACCTTCATATCAATAACCACTGTTTGCAATGACTCTGAATACGGATGTTTTTGGAAAGGAATCACTAGAGTATAGCTTTACCTTGCTGGTAGTGCTGTCAAAGTTTCATATGCTATATGTTCTTTTCTTCTTTTGAATGCTAAACTTTCTCTTTGTATGATAACAACTAAGGGCGCATGGAAAAGAAAAATATTCACAGAAACATTTATTTTCCTTTGCCCTGATGATTTATCCTAGAGATAAATTTCCTTTTGATTGTCAATATTTGCCTCAAGGGTAATGATCATTTTCCAAGTTTGGTTGTTTGATTGCCAATATTTTTCTATTGAAAACAATTTGGATTACATGGAAAATTTCAAGGAGGGGTTCGTGTTGATGTCTGAGCAGATCAGGTGGTTAGGAAAGGGAGTGAAGCAAGTAGTGAGAATTCATTCTTCAAAATTGTCTTGCAGACAGCGAAGTGGGAAACAGGTGGTCATTCATTGAGGTAAAGGAGAATCATTTTTGGAGGTTCACTGAAGTCTGGTGTTGGAAAAGGTGAATTGGCTGAATGCTGGTGGAGTACTGTCTCAACTCTGAGATCAGATTTTGTAGCAAGGATTGTGCGGGCAGAACCATAAATCGCTTAAGTTATGGGTTAATAATTCTCAATCAAAACCCTCATACTCTGATATGGTCATGAATAAAAAAAACCTCAAGGTGAGGGCTTTCATATCTGGTCTATCCATTCTCATCTGGCTATGATCTGTGGTGAAAGTATGTTGTTGGTTGAAGAAGATGGGTACTGGGGCAGTGAGCAATACTACAAGGTTTGCATTCCTAAAACATACTTTAGCTGATCTTCTATCAGCCTATCCCTACTCATGATGTGCCTTTATCGTCTTCCCGGAAATTCTTATCCCAAAATTAAATCTATAATCATCATGCTTGAAGGGTGAGGTTGGAACAATTGTTGTAAGGATTCCTAGGTGTTTATTTATTGTGCAGAAGAATGAGGCTAAGATTTAAACAAATATTTTGGTGACTGTTGATGAAACAACCTCACATTCATTAGTTTCCGATTTATTGTACAATTAGTACAACTATGTAGTGTGTGGTCTGCATCATGAAGATGTCTTAATTCCAAAAGCATAGATGTAATTTTAGCACTTCTTGCATTAAAAAGGAGGGGACAAAACAGTTTATGTCTGTCATGGTATGGGTAGGCATAAAGAGAGCCCATCACAATATGGGCAGGCATAAAGAGATTTCTATCCCAATATGGGTTGGCAGAATCAGAGTTTAACACCATATAGGTTGGCGTAAAGATAAACTGGATGAAAGATAAAATGTTGATGATGAAGTCATCCAAATGGTTTCTACTGCAAACTTCTTTATCCAATTATTTCATAAAATAAATCATTTATTTAAAAGAGAGTTCATATGTAAACAATTCATTCTAAAAGATTGATACATGCAAGTTTTGGTTATGGATAGTGATTAATCTTCTTTGAACTAGAAGGATAATTTGTTTGTCCTAAAGTAATTCTTGTTTACAGATAAAAGGTTGATAATATGTATCTTGTAACTCATTCTAGCTCAACAAGAATTCTCATCGTGAAACTGGACAGTTTCATACCTTAGGGGGTCTGAACAGCTGAGTCTGAAATATTTGCACCATAACTTATGATATTATAATACTCATGTTTGGACATAACTTGCCATTTAAGGGGTGGAGTTTATAAAGATTTGCTACTTACTGATTCCACTGTATTCTCAGGATGTAGGGTTGTGGTTGGAAGAAATAAATCTTGGGAGCTATCGCCAGGTTTTTGAAGATAACGGTGTCAATGGGGAGTACTTGGAGAGCTTGTCCATGTTTACAACCGAACAAATTCTTCGGTTTATTAGGCGTTGCCACATGAAATGGGGAGACTTTATCACACTGTGCAAGGAGCTGAGGCGAATAAAAGGTATTCTTCTCCATATTGTACGTTCTTTCTTTAGGTTTCTTTTAAATTTTCAGGTTTGAGCTTCATAGGAAAAGAAAACTTTATTTTATTGTGTGACAAAAACTTGAGAAATCCCGGTAGTTATGTTGATCTTATGATACCTGTTGTTGAAATCTGTCACCTTTATGTTTATAACATGTTTCCATCAACCATTGCAGTCTGAAATAGAACTCTTTACCATATATATTGACTGACCTCAATTTTCATTGACAGTGGCTTGCCTGAAGGGGGAACAAGAAGTTCGTCGACCTTGGTGGGCTCCAGCCTGTCTATCAGTAGTTTTTGTCAAGGTGGCAAAGCGAAACAGACAGTCAAGAGTTGTTTCCTTGAAGCTGGAACCTTGATGCAAGCTTCCTTTGTTGTATGTAATGTTTTTTACTTTTTCCCTCTGTTATTTTCTGTTCCTTTTTTCCTCTTTAAAGAAAGAAAACACAACTATTTATCTTTTGAAGGTCTAGCATAGTCTGTTGGAAGAAGCTTTCCTATATATACGAGTGTTTCTGTCTGTTCATATATATGTTTTTTAGGCTTATATGTCTAGATAAACTCATCCAAAAGAAGCAGTGGTTAGAGTCCAGTTACAGTAGTGAAACTGCTAGCTACTAAGATTTGGAAAAACCCACAATATTGAATATCCCTCCTTGTTTATACGGAATTTATGAGAAGATGTTACACACAACTGCAAAGCAGACTAATCTCATAAGCTAGTACTGAAGATACTTTGTTTAAAGTAAATACAATTTCTAGCAATATCTAAGGAGACCTATTTCCCCAGTATTTGATGGATTGTTAACTGGGGTTTGTGTTAAGATTTATCTGGATCTAGATGTACTGCTTTCCATTCTCGGAATTTTTGGTTGGAATGATTGACCACTGAATGATGTCAGACCATTGTAATATACTGAGCGATTTTATATTACTTCTCTATGGGGTGTATTTAGGCACTTTCAGTAAACCCCACAAGACAGCTTTGTTGCAGGTTGTTAGTGTGTATAATATTATAGACCACTCTATTATGTGCAACATTCCACCCTTACGAACTACCCATAATTTGTCAGTCGCTACCCACTGTTATTGACATTTGTGAACAGATCTATGATATATTCAGACATTTCGAGGTTGTGGTTTCATTGTTTGTATTTTGGAAGCTTTAGGTAATCTATGTATTGAGATTGTAAATTTTATAAACACAGCCTTACATTACAATATGAGTTGTGCATTCTATCAGAAGTTTTGTTAGTAAAAATGGTTTTAAATTTCTGACTGTCAACTGTTAGATAATATGGATTGAATTTTCAACAAAAATAAGTTGTGCAGGATCATCTTGTAGATGCGTGAGCGCCACTTTGTTATTGTACACTGAGCATCCCAGATAGAAAGAAGGCCAGCAATATAAAATGTAAATGCAGGTGCAGCACAAATGCTTATAAACAATTCATTGCCTTTTCAAAATGTAATATCAATTACACTGCCTTTGAACAATTGCAGAAGATAAATTTTGTACATCTGGGTCTGGTGACAATGCCAACCATCTCCATCAGTGCCAACCTAAATTACTTTGTAACCTGTCTGATCCATAGTTAGTTGAAGTGATCCTGCGGGTCTGCGTTGCCCCGCTTAATAGGGTCTGCGTTGCCCCGCTTAATAGGTTTCTGTAACCAAAGTGCAAGGAATTCTCATCAAATTTAAGCTAAAGGGCATTTGGAATTCTTAGCCTGGTAACCTTACGCCAGCAAATCAAAATGGATTATCAAGATTAAGATGAGAACCAATCTGTAAAAGCTGATTTGTACATTTCCTCATCCAGTCATCCACATTACCATTTAAATTGCCATTCTTTCCTTCTTTTACTATCAGCAACCATCTCAAGGCAGAAGCCTTTGGGGGTTCATGGCCGCCCCTGGAATCCAACAATCAGCATTTGCCGGGCAGACCGAGCTGAAATCGCAGAATGAGCTTGTTTGCAAGATTGGGGGCTTCGGAGAAGGCCGTGTTGTCATGCGCCCGCATTGTAAAGAGCATTTCACAAAGCATGTGGTAAGTAATTTACCTTCTCAATCAGTTCTTTAACACTTGCATTGCATACAAAGTGCCTAGATTGTCGATTGCTATCTACGGATAATAACAATTTTGATAAATAGGTATGTGATGCAGGAGGATTCGAGTCAGATGATGCTGAGCTGTTAGATAACACGTTATTAACACTAAAATATTTTGAATTAGCAGATAATGACATGAAATCATAATTCTATTTCAAATTTGGCAATTTAGGGTGTGTTTTAGTATTTTGGCCATAACTTTGGCTATGAGTATCAAAATCGCGCAAATGACTCCAAATTGAAAAGCTCTTTTCAACGCGTAAGTCGTGGTAAACGAGCTATGCTCGTTGCACATCTTTTCGAGGCCAAAATCCACCGTTTTCCCTTCCAAAATCACAAATTTAGCAATTTATTTTCCTTTATAGTAATATTTCAATTATTGTTTAGGAAGTGATTCTAAACCCAATTTGGGCCAGATTTCTGGCAGTATGTTTATTTTATTACCTATTTTGTCTTAACATGATTATTGGGGTTTTGCTAATTTTGATAAAATTCTAATAATCGCGAGTTTTAGCTATAAAGCCCGGCTTGTGGGCTGATTTTAGAGATACATTTGATTTGAGTAATTTAATTAAACATTAGAGCTATTTTCTCTGTGTTTTTTGGGTAATCTTCTTGTGTTATTCTCTGTCAATTATCTATTGCTATTAGCCCGCAGAATAATCACTATTATGCCCGGCGTCAGCTGGTATCAGAGCTTCAACATCTTCTTGGGATGAGATTTCATCAGTTTCTATGGCTGGTGGTCGTGGTCGTCGAGGGCAAGTTCCGAACGTGGAAGCTTCTCACCATGATCGTAGCGTTCAAGATGTGATGATTGAGGATTTACATAGGCAAATTGCAGAGCTAACCCAGCGTCTAACGGTGCAAGATTTCGGTAATCGTGAGATGGAAGATCATGATTCTGATTTCAGTTTCGAAAATTCGTATCACAATCGTGCTCGATTTTGGGAGCGCCGTGGTCGGGAGAATCGTCATGGAAATCTTGGTTTCAAAGTAGAGCTACCCGAGTTTTCTGGGACGTTACAGGCCGAAGGCTTCGTGGATTGGTTGAATGAAGTAGAACATATTTTTGAGTATAAGGAAGTTCCTGATCATGTCAAAGTGAAATTGGTTGCCATTAAACTCAAAGGTAGAACATCTGCGTGGTGGGAGCAGTTGAAGCGATCACGCGACAGGCAGGGCTAGACCAAAATAACTGATTGGGAAAAGATGAAGAAGAAGATGAAGGGTCACTTCCTTTCGGCTACACTCAAACTCAGTTTCAATGACTTCATTCATTGAGGCAAGGCACAAGATCAGTTGATGATTACACGGAGGAGTTCTATCAATTGGTAGCCCGTAATGACTTATCTGAGACGAAAGAGCAGATGGTGGCACGATATTTGGGGGGATTACGACAACCCCTACAGGATGTCCTCAGCCTTCACTCACTGTGGACCGTTTCTGAAGCCTACCACCGTGCACTTGCTGTGGAAAAACAGTAAAACAAGAGGCCTATGATCAGAAGTGATCAAAGTAGTCAGCCAGTTCACCCTTAAGAATCTCGTTCTACCCAATAGCCACCACAGAGTAACTCTACTATTAGATGTTTTAGATGTGGTGAACAGGGACATAGAGCGACTGAGTGCAGGAAGCTTGCTATTCAGAAGGGCAACAATCTCCTTATTAAGGAAGACGTTGTAGACGAAATTGAGGAATTTGGAGAGCATGTGTATGACGATGATGAATAGTGCAACCAATGTGAATTCAGATTTGCTAGCAGAGGTGCAACAACTTCTTGCAGAGTTTTCTGACCTGATGCCAGAGGATCTTCCTCCTAGGCTGTCGCCTATGTGGGGTATTCAACATCAAATCGACCTTGTTCCGGGGTCCAGTTTGCCTAATCGGCAGGTTTATTGCCTCAGTCCTAAGGAATCTGAAGAGTTGCAGCGACATGTGGTAGAGTTATTGGAGAGAAGCTACATCCGTGAGAGTATGAGCTCATGTGTGGTACCTGCTCTGCTAGTGCAAAAAAAAGATGGCTCTTGGCGTATGTGTGTTGATAGCAAGGCAATCAATAAGATTACAGTGAAATACAAGTTTTTAATTTCTTGCCTGGATGATATGTTAGACCAACTTTCCAGATCTAAGGTCTTCTAAAAAATTGACCTTAAAAGTGAATACCACCAGATCAGAATAAAGTTTGGAGATGAGTGGAAGACAGTGTTTAAGATGCATCATGGGTTGTATGAGTGGATGGTCATGCCTTTTGACCTGTCCAATGCGCCCAATACATTTATGAGATTTATACATCAAGTTTTACGACCTTTTATGAGGAAATTTGTTGTAGTTTACTTCGACGACATCCTCATTTATAGTCCGACATGAGCGTCACATTTTGATCACCTTCGTGCTGTTTTTGATAAGTTGAGGACGAAGCGCCTGTTCGTCAATCAGAAGAAGTGTTTTTTCTTCACTACTTCTGTTACTTTTTTTGGTTTTGTTGTGTCTACTGATGGTGTTCATGCAGATCAGTCGAAAATAGATGCGGTCTTGGAGTGGCCCAAACCAAATACCTTACATGACGTCAGAAGTTTTCATGGATTGACGTCCTTCTACCATCGGATCATCAGAAACTTCAACACTCTGATTGCTCTTATCACAAAGTGCCTCAAGGGACGTGATTTCCAGTGATCCGATTATAAAATCCACAATTATGAATAGCTTCAAAAAAAATTTATCATTATTTTTTTTAATCTTAGATAACCACATAATTTTTTCTACTATATCAAAACTTCTAATTTTGGCACGATGTCAAAGGCTATAATCAACAAATTTAGTCATATAAATCCTAGTCTAGAACTTTAAATTTTTAGTTTTTAAATCTTCTAATTTTGGATCATGTCAAAGACTATAATTCACGATTTTGGACGATTTTTGAAAAATAATTGTTTCCTTGTTGACCACTAAATTTTTTTTAATCCCAATTCAATAGTGCACGTGATAATAAACATAGTTGCATCGATCCAAGGCTAGGACCATAAATTTTCATAGTTTTCTATACAAAAATTGGCTCGGTCTCAAAAGCTATAATTTGCAAATTTCGATGATTTTTGAAGTTTTTTTTTTATATATTGTTTAACAATTACATTTCGCTCCCAATTTAATACATCACATCACAATAAACATAGTTGCATAAATCCTAGTCTAGAGCTTTAAATTTTTTAGTTCTTGAAAACTTCTAATTTTGACTCGATTTCAATGGCTATAATTCACAATTTTTGAACGATTTTTCAATTTTTTTTTGTTTCTTTGTTAACACTAAATCTTGCTCCCAAATCAATACCGCACGTCATAATAAGCATAGTTACATCGATCCTAAGCTAGGGCCATAAATTATCATAGTTTTATAAATAAAAATTGGCTCGGTCTCAAAGGCTACAATCCATAATTTTCAAAGTTTTTCTGCATCTTGGTTAAACATTAAATTTTCACTCCTAATTCAATACCTCATGTCACAACAAACATAATTGCATAAAACTTAGTCTAGAGCTTAAATTTTTTAGTTTTTTAAAACTTCTAAATTCGGCTGGATTTCAATGGCTATAATCAACAATTTTCAAAGTTTTTTGTTTCTTGTTAATCATAAAATTAACTTTAAAAGGTAAATTTTGAATCCAAATCTGTTATCATCCTCATCTTTTAACTTGTTTCAAAATGACAACCTTAATTGCCACTCTTCCTTTATCTTAAGTTCAATGGCCTGAAATAAACTCTGACTCAGAAATTTACTTAAAGTTGTTATGAATTTATAGTTACGGAGAAGATCAACATCACCACACTTCTAACCTTGTATGCATAAACGAACAAATGCATTAATCAAAAAAACTAACAAGATCAACTTGACTCGAGCCGATCACTTTGAGTTCTTCGGAGAAAACATAGCCAGTGTGTTATTATTCAAGAACAAGTAGATCTGTTTAGGCGGATCTTTTTGCTAATAAGGTAGATCAGTTGATTAGGGGTACTAGAAATCTGGAACTAAATCACATTCTCTTCACAAATCAATCTCCAAAGCCAATTGTTGCTAATCCATTCCACCTTTTTTTTTTTTTTTTTTTTTCACTTTCTAGCTTGTTGATTAAAGAAGCCAATATGATTGTCATTAACTAGAACGGGGAGTTAACTTTTGTGTGTCCACAACTAGATTGTTCAGGGCCACCGTCCTCGATGGAATCAATTTAGGGCCTAAAATCCTTCCTGATGTTATAGAAAACACGGCCGTTGTTGAAGGAGATGGTGGTGTGGGAAGTCTCAAAGTGTTTAGATTCACCCAAGGTCAGTTTTGTTGGCCAAATTCTTCCAAATGTATATGAACGAAAATTCTAGGGGTCGAGGGAGGGAACGAGGGAAAGAGGCGATCCCTCGCTCCCTCCCTCGATCCCTAGCAAAGCTCGTATATGAATGCAAAAATCCTAATCATGATTTTTTTTTCTTCCCAAAAACCGAGTTAATTTTCACAGTGCACACTCCATATACATTTTCTGAGATTATGTATGTTGCAGAATTACCCTTTGGCTATATGAAATGGGTTGATATAATTGAGGAGTTGAGCCCCGTTCTAGTAAAAACCCCACACTCGAAGGGATATGGATTGTCTAAGTTGGGGACAATATCGTTGCTTGAGACATATCCGTTGGCTGACAATCTCATGAGTGCACGCTGCGTGAAGGTGATCTGGGACCTCATCACCCCCGGGCCCGTGGAGTGGTTCAAGACCTCATCAACTCCGGACCCAACAAGTGATATCAGAGCCGATGGTCCGGCTTGGGTTTGGCGAGTTGGAAGTGCACTTTGAGGTGGAGTTTATCTCCGTCGCCAGGATATGCTCAATAAGTCTTACCAAGGTGGAGATTGTTGGAGTTGGGTTGGCTCAACTTAGTCCCATATCAACTAAGAAGCCAAGTGAAGTAAAGTATATATGAAGTTGGATATGTCTCAAATAGCGACGATGCCTTTTAGGGACAATTGAGTAGTTGAGCCCCGTTCGTAGTAAAAACTCCATACCCGAAGGAAGACGAATGTCTAAGTTGAAGACAATATCATTGCTCGAGACATATCCGTTGGTCGACAATCTCGTGAGTGCACGCTGTGTGAAGGTGATCCGGAGCCTCATCACCCCCGGGTCCATGGAGTGGTTCTGGACCTCATCAACCCTAGACCCAACAGATATGCTAGACAAGAATAAGATGGAGAACAAGGTCACCCTGCTCGAAGGTGCAAAACTAGGTAAGAAGCTCGAATATATTTCATTCCATGCTAAGTCTAAGGGTGCATTGAGGGGAATGCATTGTTAAGATAGATTCGGATATGAAGTTCCTTAGTGGGGAGGAAATCAAGGAAGAAGTGATCTGTCACGACCCGATCCAAAGAGTACTATATTGTTCGCTTTGAGCCCAAAGCCTGCACGACTTTAAAACGAGTAGTACTTTGTAGATCCAAACTCGTATATATAGTACATCACCATCCCGCACCCAGGCGATGTGAGACTATGATCTCCCCTTTGTAGCTTGCCAACCCTCTTGGGATCCATGAGCTCTTGAGCTTCTCCCTCACCCTCCCCATCAGGTTCGCCCACACAAGGGTATCACAGTCCACCCCTTTGGGGCCCAACGTCCTCGTTGGCACACTTTTGGCTGGGTCAGGCTTTGATACCATTCTGTCATGACCTAATCCACAAATTACTATATTGTCCACTTTGGGCCCAAGGCTCGCACGACTTTAAAACCCGTAGTATTTTGTAGATTCAAACTCGTACATATATAGCACATCACCATCCCTTACCTAGGCGATGTGGGGCTATGATCTCCCCTTTGTACCTTACCAACCCTCTTGGGATCCATGGGCTCTTGGACTTTTCCCTCACCCTCCCCCTCAGGTCCGCCCACACAAGGGTATCACATGATCCACACCACAAACCGAAGAGTAGTGTTGAGAGTGTGCAATGTTGTGGATGCCTACCTTGGGGAAAACTCTGATGCCTACGCTATGTGGAGTGGAAATGTGTAGAGTGGAGATTTGTATCTCAGTATGATGTATAGGACAATTTTGGAAATCTGATAAATATTCTTGTAGGTTGTAGGTAGTAGTTTTGTCAGTGTGTGAAATTGATATGGAGAATAGCAATACAAGGATGATTAGTCTTAATGACTCTAATTATGTGACATTGAAAGCAAATATAGAAGATATTTTATATTGCAAGAATTTGTATGCCCTGATTGAAGAGGATAACACCAAACCAAAGGACACGTCTGAAGATGAGTGGAAAAAATTAAATAGAAACACCATTGGCCATATTAGGCAATGGCTAGATGACACAGTCTTTCACCATGTGTCCGCTGAGACGTCTGCACATTCTTTTTAGACTAAACTCCAGAATTTGTATGAAAGAAAAACCGCTGCGAACAAAGTCTTCTTGATAAGAAAGTTGGTGAATCTGAAATTCAAGGAAGGTAATTCTATTGCTGAGCACTTGAATGAGGTGCAAAATATAGTGAATCAATTGTCAAACATGAAGATAGTGTTAGATGATGAAATGCAAACATTGTTACTTCTCAGCTCGTTAGCAGATAGTTGAAAAACGTTGGTAGTGTCTGTTAGTAATTCGGCACCGAATGAACAACTTACCATGGAGCTAGTTACGAGTAGCTTACTCAATGATGAGACTAGAAGGAAGTCTGCATGTACTTCAAAGCTTTGTTTATGTTTTGGTAATTCAGGAGCCATATTGGAAGGGTTCACAGATGCATATATGGCAGGTGATCATGACATGAAGAGGTCTATTTCAGGTTATGTTTTCACTTTTGTAGGGGGAGCTGTATCTTGGCAGTCTAGATTGCAAAAGTGTATTGTCTTGTCAATGACTAAAGCTAAAAGGAAATGTTATAGTTTAAAATATTACTTAAGGAATTGGGTATGAATATTGTACTTATTTTATTGATTAGTGGATTGATCGGATTTGCCCCTTGATTTTTTTTATCCTTCGTCTTGAAGAGTTTTTCACGTATATTTTGGTGTCCTTTATTTTGCATTAACTATTTGCTTGCATTGAATATTTTTTGGTGATATTATTTGGTTCTTGTATTGCTATCATTTTCTTTGTAGTTGTTTATTTTGTTTACCCCAACATTTGCAACAACCAAATCACAGTTTCAGTATAAATTCTTGAATTGGTAGCTTGTTACAGAGTGTTTTTTTTTTCCAACAATAGCTTGTTACAGAGTATGAATATTCTGTATGATATGCTAAGCACAGAGTGTGGTATTTGAGCTGTTAATTAGCAGGACTACATTTAAGTGAAGTGTTACCGCTAGCTTAACTGGTAATACTTGTGATGATGGTATCACAGATCCAGAGTCCAGGGTAGAAAATCCTTTATTCAAAAATAAATAAATAAAAAACTAAACTGTAACAAGTCTTCAAAGTCATCCTTTTAATACGTTATCAGATAATATTTGACAGGGAAATGACTTGGTCAGTGAGTTTATCTGAGAAATAAACAAAGGATTTTAGACCAAAGACTTCAAGTAGTTTTCATTTTATTCTATAAGGTCAACATGTTGAACAGATCAAATCACAATATTTTATTACTACAAAAAAATTATATGCTCAAGGATATAACAAGATAACAATTTTGTAGAATAACCAATCCACCTAGCCATAATCATCACTAAAAATATGTGAAAAAAATCTTAAATTATCGATGGGGTTTGGAGTAATTTAATGATCACATCACATCACCTTCATCATATTGAGAGGAAGACTAAATTTCCAAGTCAAGAGACTGATTTGAATAAGTTGGTGCCATGGAATTAAGGTTATCTCGTGGCAGAATTCGCTATAAATATGGACTAAACTCTAACACATTCTCATTAATAAGCTAATCCATCAACAATTAAACCTGTTTTCGATCTCTAGTTTGAAGAAAGAAAATGAGTATCAATAAGTTTTATGAGGAAGCTAGTTCACCAGTCTCTGCAGAAAGAATGTTCAAGGCAGCCATCCTTGATGGACACAACTTGGGTCCTAAGCTCATACCAGCAGCCGTAGTCAGTGGAGCAATTGTTGAAGGCGACGGTGGAGTTGGAACTGTCAAGAAATATACCTTCACCAATGGTACATGTTACGTGTATTTCTTCCTTAAACCGATGTCTCTGTATTGCTTTCTCGGGTTCTAATATGAATATGTGTATTGTGTTGCAGTGGCTCCCTTCACTTACGTGAAAGAGCGAACTGATCTCCTAGACAAGGAGAACTTGGAGTTTCAATACACTGTGGTTGAAGGCGGATACATAGGCAAGAAACTTGAATACATTATGAACCATGTTAAGTATGAGCCAGCAGCGAATGGGGGATGTGTATGCAAAGTAACCGGAGAGTATAAGACGCTTGCTGGAGAAGACGCCGAAGAGGAGATGAAGGGGGTCAAAGAAGCAATAGTGGGACTGTTTAAGGCTATTGAAGGCTACCTCATTTCAAACCCTGATGCTTATGCTTAATCTATTGTGTTATGAGTTGCTCATTTAAGTTGTTTGCTTGATATAAGCTTAAAAGCATATATATATATATACTGGTGAGGTTGGAAATAAAGAAAGGTTGATCAAGTGTTGAGAGTTTGGTGTTTGTAATTCCATAAGATTGTTGAAAACTTGATGATATTCTCACAAGATCATCCACAGTAATTATGTATCGAAAACTATACATTATACAGGAGGTGGAGCATTGAACATTGAAACAGGAATGAAGGGGGATTACTAAAAGACTTGTATCATTTAATTCTACAAGAAAAATAAAATTACATAGAACCAAAAATCAAATTGGCGTATATGAGAGCTTTTACTTGATACATGCTAGATATTATTAGTTGCGGTGCAAGCGTTCCTTTCTCTTTCCATACAACAAAAATCTGCAGTATAGTTTTGTAATGATGCGAATGGAGTTATCCTGTACCATTTTTAACAGCTAAAAATGAAGGAAGGGTATACCATTTCAACAACTCATTTTGTCGACTCTGCGAAACTTTGATATTATCATACCTCATTCCCTCTATAAAATCCACACCTATCTTTGGTATCCTTTCAGATGTCTGTTATTATCCTCATCTTTAACTTGTTTCAAAATGACAACCTTAATTGCCATTCTTCCTTTCTCTTCTTAAGTTCAATGCCTTAAATAAACTCTGACCAAAAATTTATTTAAGTTAGTATGAATTTTTAGTAGTTACGGGGAAGATAAATGCAATCGAGTTCTTCAGAGAAAAACCAAAGTCCGATTTTCGGTTTGGACTTGGGTTGATTAAGACTGAGTTTGAGCTGGACTAGACCTCTCAAACATGTCCAATGCACCTAAATTGGCCTAACAAGGCATGTTTGGTGGGATGTCCTTCTCTCCATCTCCTTCTTTCTTGTTCAATCAATGTACATAAACTCCCAATTTTTATTCACTGCAAAACTTGTCCTTTCCTCCAAACCCCACCTCCCCTCACAAAGAACTTCAAATGAAAAATAAAAACTTATAAAATAAATAAATAAATACATACATTATTCTCCAAAGGTCACAAGTCCAAAATAATTCTTTGGAAAGAAACCTACAAAGCATCATGATCCAACCTTCTTATTCTCTTGTAGACAACCATCCAAATACAACCCTCCACTCTCCTTTGGACTTTCTCCTCAACCTCTTCTTCCTTACAAGTCCTTGTGCCTTCACATCCACCAAACCAAAAGCCTCCTTAGCTTACTCACACAACCTTTACTTGTTGGATTTTGCTAGTCAGCTGCCGATTCTTCTCTTTCCATTAGATTATCAAGAATCAATCAGTAGGGTTTTACATTTTTATTTATTTTATTGAAAATAAAAATAAAAATAAAAATATACCCATTTTTTTTAGACCATCAAAAGCTAATCCAAGGGGTCTAAATTTATCAAATTTGATGAATTTACACAATACCCATTATTATTGGTTCATAATGCATCAATCAGAAGGATAAAAAATGCATTAAAAAAAAAGGGTACCTACCCATTTGGTATATAAATACATGTACACCCTTGAAGGCCCTCTTAAAGCCAATTCAAAGTTGTAAGCACAATGGGTAGGCAGAGTGGTGAGTCCATTGTTAGTCATTCTTCTTCTATTGCTCTACTTCAAGAAAGGTTCAGACAGTTGCAAAGAGTGAAGGAGATGAGAGAAGAAAGAGAGCTATTGAAGCTATTTCCGGAGACCGAACAAATGAGTTCAACCTCTTCCTCTTCTTCTTCTTCTTCATCCATGCAGTATGATCAACCACCAAGGATGTTCTGCCACCATGACTTGAGCCTTTCTACTGAACAAAGTACCTACTCCTCTCAACAACAATCTCTAACCAAACGGGCAGATTTTAGAACGGTGGAGACTCCTTTGATGATGAACGTTTGGCACACAAATAGACCCGTAAACCGGATATCGAGTAGTTATGATAAGAATGAAATTGATACTTCTCTTCATCTCTGAAGAATTTTGTGTTGACTTAAGTTCAAACTCTTTTTCATCTGTTCTTCATTTTTGTTTCCTGTTTACATCTTTTTGGTGTTGTAAAATTTCAGATAAGTTATAAGGAGCCGTATATTGTAACATTTGTGATTAGCTGTTTGGTTCCCATCTTCATGTTCAGTTACGTTACCACATCAGTATATTAAGGAATAAGTTTTGAAGCACTACTATTATGAAAAAGAATCGAATATGTAACTCTTTCTAGATGGGATGTTGTTTGAGATTTTTGAACCAATTAATGAAGTTTGGGAGATTAATCTAATTCAAGGTACGATATTATTTAAGCTATCAATGCATGTAAGACCTTATGTCAGACGACGGAATAATGGTATCCAATATGAGAGAATGAGAACGTCCAATAATTGAGTTGAGGAGATTACCATGCAATGATAATTAATGTTGGTGACTACATATCTAGTTCGGTTTTACAAAGATTCTTTGCCGACAACACTGTTCGTTCCTGTCAGCTGTTGGATTGACATATACAGAGAGAAAGATAAAGAAATATAGAAAGCGAAAGCGAAAGCGAAAGGACAGTGATCATGTCATCGTGTAAAATAATATGCAGTGAGGTGAACATTTGGAATGAGACTGTTTGTCCAAAGTACTGGATTCGATACTCTTTTTTTCTTTCGGCATCCAATGCTTGAAGAATGAATGAGTGGATCAATCAACCAAAGTATTTCCTCAGAATCGTATGTACAATAATACAAATCTAGTTCAAACAAAAGATAGAATGTGGTGCGAGCTTTGGGTCATCCCCACCTTAGGATTATTCCTGGCACAAGGAGTACGTTCACTTAAATATATATATATATATACATATACACAAATAGAAAGTAACATCAGTAAAATCTGAAAATTTGATTAAAAGATGTGGAGTGTGTAGCCTTTTATATTGAAGATGTTTATCATGGATACGACCTTCCGGTTTTGTTAACAAAATCAATTTACTTCATCAAGAACTTGAACGAAATATATAACTTGGTTAGTCGGATTCAAGATAACTCAATGCAAGTCCAAGACATTTCCAACAGGAACCAGAGGTGACATCCATTCTTAGATATTAGGATGCTAGTATTTTATATACCTCTACAAAGACCCCATAGGGCCATAGTTAAGAACGATGAGTCTGACATATCTTCGCGATCCTCTGTTTCTCTAGATGACTTCAATACCGCAATTGTATGTTCTTACTCTCCTCATGCAATAATCATCATAAATGTTGAGTGAATGAACACCCTTTCTTCTGAGCCTCAATCACTGCCCTCCCCCTCTGCCACCACAGTTAGAAGCAAAAGCTTGCATTGTAAATTAAGTCCTGTCAACATGTCTCTTTTCATTATATTTGTGTCGAACCGGTTCTATAGTTGTTAACCGACCTATGATGATAAATAAGCAACACTGCATGTTTAGACACTACCAAATCTTTCAGAACAAATACAACTATTGGAGTGCCTAACCAAAACTTTTGTAATTATAACACAACGGAGAGGATTAGAAAGTGAACGTGAGCGAGCTTGTTTTTCCTGTGTGAATGTGTGCTTGGACCGGATTGAAAAAATTTAACCAGGCAACACTTCTTTATAGCTACCAAGTACTAATTTACATGTTATGCATTTAATTATTTCATTACATACATACTTCTAGAATTGATAGACTGTAAGCTCTTCGGTAGTTTTCTCTTGCCTCTACATGTTGTTAGAAATCTGAATATGTTGAAAAATGTGTTGTATTTTTCCACAAATTAACTCATTATTCATTAGCACTTGCATAAACCTTGGGACTGAAACCATTGTCTGCATTGCACCATTTTTCAGATTTCGATTATGAGGATCTTATATGTCATCGATTTCATTGGACCCTTAATATACTGTAAATTTTACTTCTAATACAAAGATCCACATATTATGGATCACAAAATAATATATATGGTTCATACAAAGGACTTAGTAGAAACAACCTCTGTTTAAGATGCTTGGCCAAATTTAACTTCTAAGTGTTGGAGTTGAGGATAATCCTTGATTTTTGAGGATCTAAGAATTACTTCAAAGAGCTCGAAGCTAGAAGTAATTTTAATCTCATGGAATCAAGATGACGGTTCCTTGATGCATACATATACACTGTATTTTGACTCCCTCGGACGTACCAGTCAATTACTTGATCCTATAAGTTTAGTTTAACTCATTACTCAACGGTGTTTCTAGCAACAGGTAAGATCGAAAAGTCAGGATAGCACTCTTGAAACACGAGAACACGAGAAGTTTGTAAACAAAACTCTCGTAGCATACCCTAGAACCAACTATTCACTTCAAGGCAGACACTGCAAAGGTTTTATGCATGAAGCTAGCTGAGCCAGCAAGTCAAGAACTGATGCGTGCAAGGCAACTCTGGCATGACGAGTATCTAAGTGAAGCAAGGCAAAGCTTGTTAAAATTGATAAAGATTCAGTTATTGATCAAAGAAGACAATCAGTTGGCTGTTATCCTTTAATTAATATGAAGGTTTTGGAGTCTGATAATGAATGCTTGAAGAGGCAAAAGAGACAGTGTATCGATGATTTTCTACCACTGAGATTGATAGGGAAGCTAGAAACATGCATTGTGGTTTGATTAAAAATAGAGGAGCAATTCTGTTTCTTATTACAACCCTAGTACTCTGCCCAACTAGTTGAGGCAGTAACTTGTAATCACAAAGAAGATTTGAACCTCTTTTATTATTGAAATAGACGTGTACAGGATGTGACGAACAAATAAATCTTGTTGTTTATGGAACCGATGGGAGGCCTTAATCTTTACTCCTAGTCAACACCCTTCAACAAAGTGAGAAAGGACTAAACACAGTTTCCAAAGTAACTAACATAATGTCGTAGGTACTCCTCTAACAATGCATAAGTGTAACTACGAGCTTGTAACTTGGTGTTGGTTTGGGAATGAGATCTTGCAGGCGCAAAACAACACCGCCCCGGCGTTTAATACATGCATGTGTTGATGTGTTCTGCCCATGCCTCTGTGAAGACTTCCCTGAAAGTATAATTTGGAAATGACAGGTCTAACTATAAATTTTCCTTCTCCTATTCTGCTACATGTATGCCTCCCATAACTTACTATCCTGATGACAATTTACGAAGTACGGCTGTAATCATTTACACTATAACATCTAGGCCATTGTGCACAAGATGTTGAAATTGTAGAATGACACTATAATACATCAAAACGATTCTGAAAAAAAAAAGACAGCTCTTGGAGCTGGAGGTCAAATTTTAATACCCTGGTGTTGGGTGTTACAGGCACCTCAGTCATTGGAATCTTGGAGGACATCGTTAATAATTAAGTAGCAAGCTTGACACAAAGAAAAGCTTCATGGTGAATCTTGGTGGATAATAGAGGGTGTTTGTTTTGCCTGTTATCAGACTTCAACACCTCCTTCCGTATACATAGGGATGTTACCTGGTCTGATATGTGGCCGTTTCCTTCAAATTCCTGGTCTGATAAGTAGCCGTTTCCTTCAAACTCTATGAAAGAAAAGAACTTATGCTAGCAGTCATCACAACTAGATCATATTTCTCTTTTCAGAACTGCATCACAAGGACAATGATACAAATTAGACCAACGTGAAAAAGATATCCAAAGTCATTAACAATCCCATACGCTGTACATACAGAATTAGGCCAACCAAATGGTTGCTTCGAGAAGAACAAAAAGATTAAAAAAAAATATATATTAGGCTAAAAGGACCCAAGAATAAAAGCAAAATAGGACTTGGAAATAGGATTTCAAAGTAAATGATAAACATAAGCATTGTCCCGCTTATCTTCAGTATTTTCCGATATTCATGAAACAATTCAGAAAGCACCATTGATGCTCTGGTCAGGCTTGCAGGAGATATTGTATTCTAGCTGTAAAGACCAACACACAAAGCGGGTAATTAAGAATGATCAGATAGAGAGGAGAAAGACAGATTCTTACCAAATAAAATGTAAGGGAACACTAGAAAGAAGCATCTATCTCTTACCCATTTGTTGGATAAACAATGTCTCCAGGAGATATAAAGCTCTTGACATGAGGCACTATGTTAAGTGTCGAACTCCACGAGGGTTTATCTGGCATATTGCAAACCTTCAGTTTCATAAAAGTTTCCCTTGCAGAATCATAACAGTAACAGGCATGAGATTCACTATCAAGCAGTAAAATGTTTCCATTTTCCATCAACATTATAGGCCGCCCCTCGCGCTTTTCCTGGAATCACATATTCCTTGGCCCAAGAGCCATGTACCCCATATTCCTTCATTACCGATATCTCCTCCCGGTCATCAAAGGATCTAACCAAACATAATACCCTCCTAATTCCAGTAGATAACAATAGCTGCATGTCTATAATGATTGGGGGCTGGATGACTTTGAACTCCTCTCTACCTACATCGAAAGAAATAACGTAATCTGGGTCTGTGATCCCCCTTTCAGAATCATAATTGTTTTCTGTTAGCCAATGAAGAGCTCCATTGACAAACACCCGCAGATGTGACGTATACTTTCGAAACAGATATGGCATACTTTCAAGGTTCCTCCATTGCCTGAACCGAGTGTGTATATCTCAACCTCCCAACTTTCATCAAAATCTTCCAATAATTCATGCCATATTCTTATTACCTTATACTCATTAGCAACCCGATCGAAGCCAAAACCAGATATAATATCATAACTAGTACAGTTTTCCAATTCGGGTAACTCCACATACTCCCCAAGTACTGGGTTACATATGAAGCTAGTGTCAGAATTATGGGATTATGTTTCCATATTTATGGATTTCGTTCTCATATTTCTTTCCCTCTTTTTATACCTAGAATCCTCCTTGTTTTCTTATTATTCTTCCTCCTAATTTTCCTCCTTAATTGTATTCTCTCTTTTTTTTTTTTTTTTTTTTTTTTTTGAAAAACATCCAATTTATTCAAATAAAAAAAAAAAAAACCACGCCCGAAGGCTACATAACTGGCCCAAAAGGGATAACTAAAAAGCCGAAACAAAGCCTTACAAAAGATAGGATGCACCAATACAAGCCTAGGCAAGATCAGTCTTTGTACCTTTTGGTTATTGTCCTAGCCCTATTGGATTTTCGGGGACAAATGCTGATATCTTTGGTGTGGCGCCTCTTATTCATCTGTCCGTCTGACATAGCCCCTAAAGCCAAATCACTGATCGCTACCTGTGGCTCAAGCTCAGATTCTGAGTTGACGTCATCACTATCCTCACTAGAACATTCGAGTGTACTGAGGTCAAATGTCGGCGGTCGAAGAACCATATTTTCTCTGAACAAAGATATAGCCTGATTCAAATTGTCTCCGACTCTTTTATAATCCGGGGAAGTTTTGATAGCATATTTGTCAAAATGTCTCTTTAACCTGAGCAGAGACTGCAAATCATCATCCGAGAATTCCTGCACTTGTTGACTCTGTATAGCATCCCCTAGCTCTGTGCTAGTAGCACCGATAAATGGGTTGCAGGGCGCTGGCTGAGGCGAAGCCTCGACCCCTGTCTTGGTACAAGGCGTATGCTGGGGCGAGGCCACTTCCACTGCCTTGTTGTGGGGCGCTGGCTGAGGCGAGACTTTGTTCTCTGGTGTGGTGCATGGCGCGGCAATGGCGCAAGCTACCTCCACAGCCTTGGTGCATGGCGCTGGCTTGGGCGAGACCATGGCCTCTGGCTTGAGGCAGATTGGTGGCTGAGGAGAAATCATGGCCCCTCTTGAAGGGTAGAGCACTGGCTTCTGCGACTCTGAAACAGTCTGCCCAAACTGAGTTTCACATGTGAAATCATTCGTCACAGTTTGGCGACGCTGCACTTTGAATAGAAGGATTGTCCTTTGTTTCCGGATTTATCTCATTTTCGTGTAGGGGTAACTTTTGTTGTTGTCCAAGAACATTATCAATTTCTGAAGTTGTATACCCCGCCTCTAGTAGGCATTCCTCCGTAGACTCATGCTGGACCCCGGTTTTAGCATGCTCTAATTTGTGACCCGCTATTTGTAATTCCGCTGTAGGACCTTCATCTTGCTCAATATTCTCCATCAATGCCTCAAAAGTGTTGGACAAACCCACCTTAACCGGGTCAATGGCCACCTGCTTTCTATCCCCGTCTCCGTCCGAAATCTCCTCGCCTTTGCTATTTTTTGTTCCACTCACACCCACTGCCGAGTTCGAAGAATTTCCTTTTCTGATCACTGGAACATATTGTTGCCTGGTATGGTTACATTCGGTCTTTGATTTGGCTACCTTCTCAACATTACCTAGTTCTGAAACCCGGCCACCGCCCTTAATGCCTAGCTTCTTGCGACAAACACTTTCCTGATGCCCGAGCAAGGAACAAAAGTCACAATATTTGAAACCTGGATATTCTATCTTCTGCCAGAAACCTCTATTATTGGACCTATCAATCCAAACTCTGTTTGGTAATTTATCCGTCAAGGTCATCTCCACACACACTCGGGCAAAGCCCGGACGCGATAAACATCTAGTATGGTCATCCATTCTCAAATAGTCACCAAAAGAATTAACAATTGCTTTTAAAATAGGGGGATGAAAAAGATGTAAAGGTAAGTTAGGCAACTCTACCCATAGTGGTACTGAGATGGGGTCCTCCTTCAAGCTGAATCCATCATGCCAACGAAAAGCTTTGAAGCGAACACCACGAATCAAGAATGAATCCCGAGACAACACTTTTTTGGCTTCCTCCGCCGAGTGAAGACGAACTAACACATGTCGTTGATTGAGTAATCCAAGCGAGAAATCGCCCAAAATTCCCCAAGTTCTGTGAATCGAATCTCGAATGTCTTCCAAAGTGGGGCGGTAGCTAGAGAATTTTAAGACGATCACATGTTTTTCCATAAACTCCTCCCCACGGACTTCATCCGTTGCCGTAATGCCAATTGCTGGATCTCCCTCTTTACGAAATTTAGTACCTTCAACCGGAGTCTCCACAATGTCATTAACCAAAATTTTGCCCAATATTTGAGCAAAGAGGGCTTGACCGCTCCTTCCACAGGTCCCCCATTGCCGGATCTCCCCAGCATTTGGGGAGGAGTGGCGGCAGAAGGCGCCAACATCACATCCAAATCGATGCCAGTGTTAACTCTTCGAAAACATGATCAACAAAGTCGTAACAGTGTGTTACAAACCGTAGCAATGCACCAAAGCCTGTCTCAGATCGTATCGGTGGCTGGGGAAGAGTCACTGCAACCGAAACCCGTTTTGTACCTCGGCCAAAACGAGTCGTCTGCCTTGTGACTGCAAGAACGTCCCAAAACGGCCAGTATCGGCCCGTATCGGCCAGAAATGGCGTGATGCGACCCGAAAAGCGATGCTATGCTGGCAAAAGGTGGCTGAGCCGCCGAGGGTTGTCTCCGTGGTTGCCCTAGCCGCCACCAGGCGATGGCTAGGATGCAGTCCCACAGATAATGGACGGTGGAGATTAGATTTCGGCCAAAGACCGAAATGCCCCTGAAATCGCCCCAAATCGCCCTTTCTAAGCCGAAATTCTTGGATCCTTTCCTATTAATTGTATTCTCTTTGATTGTATTATTTGTGTATAAATAGAATTCAATGTACATTCAATATAAGAATACTCTTTCAATTGTGTTCTTGACATTGTTCTTAACTTGTGCTCTTGACAGATAGTATTGTAATAAGGACCATCGATGAAACATACCAACGAACCCAAGAGCTGAAATCCATCTAGACTAGCAATGTCAATATGGGATTTGACAAGAATGTCAAAGCCATCTTCCTTATCATGTTCTAGCAAGTAAACGTCACTATTATCTCTTAAACGATCATGAACACAAATTAAAAGGCTGGGTTGTTGTTCTTCTTTGATTGGTTTGCTGTTATATGTCTCTTCCACTACATTTACATCCCCTGCAGCCATTGGTATCAATATGGATCAGCAATAATGAAGTTAAAGAACTCAATCATTGCATGGTTTGTAACAAAAAAAATCGAAGAAATAGTAACAAGAATAAGAAGAACCTGTAGATTGGACTCCATCAGTGGTGGTGGCGGCTTCGGAAGCGGAAAAAAGCTCTTTGCATCATCATCATGTTCATGGAAGAGATTTGATGATATTGAGAAGCAACATTGGTGGTCTCCAACGATGGATGAGTTCCATAAGATGTAGTAGTTTGAGATAAGGGTTCTTCTTATGTGATTGATTTTCTGCCATTGAGATTGCTTGGTACAAGAGTATGAGTGAACAAGTTTGGATACAAACCGAGGAGCAGAAAATACTCTGCTAGCTGCAAAATACTTGCATCATTATCGTCCCTATAAACTTTTTTTTTTACCCCTTCTTGGTAAGGTTTTTATGCAGAAGTTCCAAGTTAAAATAGAAAAAAAAAAAAAAAAAAAAAAAAACAAACGAAGGGGGTTTTCAATTAAAACTAATAGCCTAATAGTAGTTTCGTGTCCAAGATTTAAATCTTATTGAGAGCCTAACCCTTACTTCTAACAAACTCGTTAGGTCAATCACGTTGACTAGTTAGGTCAAACTAGACTTGAACGCCATGGCATGTGCGAGGTCCATAGCTACCTAAAACACTATATAACATTCGTTTGCATGGGCGTCAAGTACACCTACAATGTTGAGTATTTAGAAGTTTATAGTGATTTTAATTTAAAAAAAAAAAAAACTTTGCTTCGTATTGTTTGGAATAGGGAAATCTTCCGTTATATGTAAACAGTTCACAGTGATTTCGATCTATGAAAAAAAAGAAAAAAAAAAGCCTTTGCATTATATTGTTTGGAACGGGCAAATCTCGCATCAAATATAGACAGTTTATAGTGATTTCAACTTATGAAAAAAAAAAAAAAAAAAAAAAAATATATATATATATATATATATATATATATATATATTCGTTTCATATTTTTTTGTTGAAATTCAATTCATTATCCATTTAAATATGTCATTTACAGAACATCGCGCTAATTTAGAAAGGTACCAAAGAACTTAAAAATTCATACTCCAAAACGAGAGAGGCAAATAAAAATAATCAGATTTAAAGTTATTTATAACTCTACCAAAAAATATAACTTCTATAATTTTAAGAGAAAACATAAGATTTTATGATTTTGATTTCTTTTCGATCCGAGACTCTTCATTCTCATCTTCATCAAGGTTTTTCTTTACAATTAATTCTTTTATTAATTACACACCTCCAACAATTTCCTTGTATACCTTTGGTTTTCAACATTACCACCAACAACAACGAGTAAGATTTCGATTATTGTAGTTCCACATTTTCCAACAAAGCACATTTTCACAAAACACATAAACATTGTTCAAGTCAAATAAACCCACATTTTTTTAATTACTTAATTCAAAACCAAATTATATGTATATATATTTAAAAAAAAAGAAGCCATATTATATGTAGCCAAAATGACCAAATACCCTTTTCTCTCCAGAACCTTCCTCAATCTCCTTCTTAAACCCCTCTAAACCCTAACCTTCTCTGTTCTGTCTCTGTGTTGCAGCTTAGTTTCGTAAGGGAGCTCTAGCTAAAATGCACCGACTCTCCAGGCACTCCGTCTCTGCTGTCTTGCGCAACGGTGGCGCACGAAACAGAAACCTCGTTGTTCCACTCACATCTTCCACCCCTTCACTCGATTCGGTGAGTTTCCATCCCCAGATCCACCCCCAGTGTTTTTTCAATCAGATTTTATGATAAAGTTTCGATCTTTGGATGAAAAAGCTATTCTTTTGTGTAATATTGGTAGTAAATGTGTGATTTTTATCTGTTGTTTGATGTTGGAATACTTGTTTTGGTGCTGATTCAAGATGGGTTTTTTTAGTTGTGCAATTATATGTGCACACTTTATTGTTCTGGACATTGGATTGGAGTCAATTCTGACAGTCACAATGGGTGTTTATAAAGTATGGTTTTTGTTAATTAGAAGTTCTTGTTCTGCATGTTGGTATTCACATTGACTGCAATAAAGCCAACCCAAAAACCAAATACTCTGATCATCCAGCAGCTACTTCTTGTATTCGAGCTTTCGCAATATCCCTCTTCTGTGAATATGTCTGTGTGTCAGTGACATGTACATAATTGTGATAAACTTGTCTCGTCTCAGTATTATGTATGAGAAAACGGAACTGGCGATGATGCCCCTAGTATAGGTACATGACGATGATGTGATTTTCACTATGCATTTAAATCGGAAAGCGGTCGCAATGCAGTCTAGGACCAAATTACGATTAAGTCGGATTATTTGGAATTAATTGGTCAATTTTTTTTTAAAGTATAAATTTTTAAAATTTAATTAGTTATAGATTAAAAATAAATAATTAATCACAAAATGGTGTAAATTTGTAATTATATAACTTCACTAATTATCTGCCAAGCTACTTAAATAAAAACTAAAATAAAATTGTTCATTATTTTAACAACTAAGCTACCAAGATAAACATTTAGAAGTAAAATAGATGCCAGATTTAATAGTAAGAACCAATCTACCTATCCCATTAATCCATGAAATTAAATAGTATTACTTTGCACTTAAGATATTTCTAGAAAGGCTACTTTGTACAAACAAAAATACTCCACATTCAGAGGAGTCTGCCAATTTATTCTAGACTAAAGAATAAATGAAGTCATGACTGAAGTGCGCGAAAATTAGGTGAATTTGTCTCGCATAATCACAAATTTATAAAGAAATTAGAGGTTCAGTTATTAGTGCTCTCAGTCAAAAGGCCAAAAATGTCAAATAGATTGGAGTTCAGCATCAACAATAAGCAAAATCCAATTTGTTCCGACAACAATCAACTATTTCACCAAAATCCATATCACTACATATAACCTTAATCAACAAGCTTCCCTAGTCCATACAAATTCTACACAGAAGGGAGGAGAAGAAGGGAGGCCGAGTAGGATGGGGACTGGGAGGAGAGGAAAATTAGGGTTGAAGTGGTGCATACCTTTCTGATTTGGTTTTAAGGGAGGAAAATAGAGACTGAGAGAGACAGAGATCACCGTCGCCGTCGAGAGCAAGAGCTTTAGTCGTCGTCGCCGTCCAAAGATCTTCACCTTCTCCCTTTTTCTTCTCTGGGTTGGAAGGAGCTGCGGCTTTCGAATGAAATGAGAATCTTGAGTTTATGTTTTTTTTATATATACACAACGATAAATTGGCGAGTCAATTGGGCAGATTAATCGGTGTCCGATAAACCTCAACTAATTTCACCCAATTCGGTTCAATCAAACCCTGAATTGCGATTAATCGGTAGTTTTTCGCCGCATTAATAACTTAGGATACTCGTACGTGTTAGTTTTTACAATGACACTGTTGAAATTCTCAGCTCATACTTTTATTTATTCATAATAAGGTATCATGTTTCTGTAATAGGCAAGGTTACATTATTAAGTTAATGAAATACTTTACTTTGTGAAGTTGTGAGTTTGTTTTTGTGGTGACCGAACCTGATATGAGAACAGTATGCTATGGTTATACTTATTCTCGACTGATTATATTCTCGATTTTGCATTGGCTGTGCAGTCTGATACCAACTTGCCTGAGTTGTCAAGTAGATTGTATTCTGTGCTAACTGCAAGCAAACGTAATGCCTCTGGCACTCAATTCAACTTGAATAGCCTGCCTCTGGGTGCTAGATTTGAATCGACTGCAGCTGCATCTGATTCATCTGACCCCCCAGCTGAGAAGTATGAATATCAAGCAGAGGTATGTCTCTGCAGCGTATTTGGTGCACGGAATATTTTCCTCTTGACACTTTTTTATTTGATGACACTTGAATTCATATACCACTTCCTCTATCTTATGCCAGGTTAGCCGTCTAATGGACCTCATTGTGCATAGTTTGTACAGCAACAAAGAAGTTTTCCTTCGAGAGCTCATAAGGTAATTTTTTCCTCTCAATTTTTCCATTGCTAGTCACGATCTCTAGATGTTGTTCTAGGAAAGTTAAGCCTTTATGTTTTGAACCTATTAGTCATTTCTAATGTTGAAACCTATTGTATTATTATTATTATTATTTTATCTATGAGGGTTATTGTCCTATTTTACTACCTTGTATCGTATATGATGAGCTTCCACTGTCGAGAAAATTGAGATGGATCACAGAAATATCGTGTTAGAAATGAGTTTGAACATCTTCATTGTGCGAACTGTGTTCTTAAAAGCAACTATAGTTTCGATATAAGGTGTGAGACAATGTTTTATCAAAAAAATTGTACTCTAGTGTTCCATAAGTGTAAGTCAAGATTTAGGCACTGCGTTCCATGGTATAACTGGTAGTCATAGTTAAAAAAAAAATAAGGTTTATATAAAGTGAAATATGGTTTGATGGATTCCTGGGATTGAGATTTCATTCGCAAGTTTTTTACACAATTTGCTGTGTTTTAACATTTGATGAACATTGTACCTTCAGTAATGCAAGTGATGCTTTGGACAAGCTACGGTTTATGAGTGTTACAGAACCTGGTCTAATGAAAGACACTGAGGATCTTGATATCCGGGTCCAGTCAGACAAAGATAACGGAATCATTACTATCACGTAAGTTTCTTGAGTTATAACTGCATCGTTCCTGAATAGTGCAAATAGAGTATGTTACCTTATAAGCTGCTCTTCTTCTGCATTGTGCAGTGATTCAGGCATTGGGATGACCAGACAAGAACTCGTTGACTGTCTTGGAACTATTGCACAGAGTGGAACTGCTAAATTCTTGAAGGCATTGAAGGTATGATTTAACCCACATCTCTCTCTCTCATCACAGTGGATTCAACTTTGTGCAACTATAACTAACAATTAGATGCATTCACAGGATAGTAAAGATGCTGGCGGCGACAACAACTTAATAGGTCAATTTGGTGTGGGGTTTTATTCAGCCTTCCTGGTTTCTGATCGGGTATCTGTTATATCTGACTTGAACTAAGATTTCCTTACATTCTTGTTTATCCTTTCATCGGTTGACTGTGATGCTTATAATTTGTAATTTGAAACTAATTGTCAGGTCGTTGTTTCAACCAAAAGCCCCAAATCTGATAAGCAATATGTTTGGGAAGGTCAAGCAGATACCAGCTCTTATACTATTAGAGAGGAGACAGATCCTGGAAAGCTTCTTCCTAGAGGAACCAGACTTACATTACATCTTAAGGTCAGCTAACTGTGTTTCTTTTGTTATGGCTGATCCCTGACATCTAATTTCCAATTTAATGCTAATACTTCATTTATATTTAATTCAGCGTGATGACAAAGGATTTGCCCATCCCGAAAGGATACAAAAGCTCTTAAAGAACTATTCACAGTTTGTTTCTTTCCCTATATATACCTGGCAAGAAAAGGGATACACAAAAGAGGTATGGAATTTTCAATTTTTATTTTTTAATCAGATGGTTTTGTAGGAACATACATTTGATGTTTTCATTTACTTTTATTGTGCTTTTTTTTTTTTTTGGCAAATTTTGGCTTTATTTAGATTCTAATAGAATATACTACAGGTTGAGGTTGACGAAGATCCTACCGAAGTGAAAAGGGATGGAGAAGAGGAAAAGACAGAGGTAGCTTTTGTGTTTCCACTTATTTTCCACTGTCCTTTTAACATACGTCAGTTTGGAATGACTCTTGGTGATTTTTTTGGTTGAAGCAGAAGAAAAAGAAAACTAAGACTGTAGTTGAGAAATACTGGGACTGGGAGCTTGCTAATGAGACCAAACCTATATGGGTGAGCATTTATATTGACTTCCATTATTGTATATAAGATACCAGTTTAAAACATTTTTTGCCCTTTGCTTTAAGGTACTCGTATTTGTGTGTTTTTTCAGCTTCGCAGCCCTAGGGAAGTCCCTACAGAGGATTACAACGAGTTCTACAAAAAGACCTTCAATGAATACTTGGATCCATTAGCATCTTCACACTTCAATACAGAGGTAACTAGTATTCTTGTTTTTTAGAAGTTTGATATCTATAGAATTTCCTTCTGTTTTGAGGACCGTGAGGTGAAATTTCAGCTTACTGCTATCGTGTCCGGCAGGGTGAGGTGGAGTTCAAATCCATTCTTTACATTCCAGCAATTTCTGGAAAAGATGACATAGCCAATCCTAAGACAAAGAACATAAGGCTCTATGTGAAAAGAGTTTTCATTTCAGATGATTTTGATGGAGAACTTGTAAGCATTGCAAGTCACATTCAGTAGCCCTTTCATTTCTTGCATCTTATCTGGCTAGGTAAACTTGTTTCTGACAACTAATTTGTTTCCTCATTTTGTTCTGGACTAGTTCCCAAGATATCTCGGCTTTGTTAAAGGTGTTGTGGACTCGAATGACCTTCCACTCAATGTCTCACGTGAAATTCTTCAGGAAAGCCGAATTGTAAGTGTCCTCGTCCCAGAAATATTTTCCTTGTGTGTTATTAATGGGTTAACTGACCTTATTTGTAATCTCGACAGGTACGGATCATGAAGAAGCGGTTGGTGCGAAAAACCTTTGATATGATAAAGGGCTTATCTGATAGTGAGAACCAAGAGGTGTGTTTTATGCTTCCTTGTGGCATTTCTTCATCCTGATTCACTGGTTATATTATTTATCTTTCTTTTTCTTTTCTTTTTTGGTTCAGGATTATGATAAGTTCTGGGAGAACTTTGGCAAGAATTTGAAACTGGGATGTATTGAAGATCGTGAAAATCACAAGCGTCTTGCTCCATTGCTTCGTTTCTTCTCTTCTATGAGTGAGGATGTGATGATCAGCTTGGATGAATACGTTAAAAACATGAAACCTGAGCAGAAGGATATCTATTATATTGCATCTGACAGTGTGACAAGTGCAAAGAACACACCTTTCCTTGAGAAGCTTGAGGAAAAGGAATTTGAGGTAAAGCCTTGCCTTTCTCCAGATGGTTTTATTATCAAAATGGTGCTGTTTTCATTGATCCTATGATTGCTGCTGTAGGTTCTCTTCTTAGTTGATCCCATCGATGAGGTTGCCATTCAGAACCTGAAACAATACATGGATAAGAACTTTGTTGACATCAGCAAAGAAGACTTGGATTTTGGTGAAGGCCATGGAACTTTGCTTGTTAATTTTGTTTTAAAGTTAATGTGTTTTCATCTCTTGATTGATTTCTGATAAAATTCTTCAGGTGATAAGAACGAGGAAAAGGAGAAGGAGATTAAGCAGGAATTTGGTCGGACATGTGATTGGATTAAAAAAGCGACTGGGTGACAAGGTTGCCAGTGTGCAAATCTCCAACCGACTGAGCACTTCCCCTTGTGTTCTTGTGTCTGGGAAGTTTGGTTGGTCTGCTAACATGGAAAGGTGTGCCTCGTGTTTTGGAAGAAGTTATTTAATTGTTCCGTTGGTAGTTTAAGCTTTGACAGGGTTAACAAAAAAGAGTTGAGTTCTTGTAGGCTCATGAAGGCACAATCGCACGGGGACACATCTAGCTTGGACTTTATGAAAGGCAGGAGAGTATTCGAGATCAACCCAGAGCACCAGATCATCAAAAAGCTAAATGTAGGTGTATTTAAATTGGTGTCACCCAATTCTCTTTAGGCGAGTATTTTGTTTCTTACTTTCTAAGTTATGCGGTTTTGCAGGCTGCATATCATAATCGCCCAGATGATGATGAGGCTCTAAGAGCGATTGATCTTTTGTATGACACAGCGTTGATTTCTAGTGGTTTTACCGTAAGTATTTGGCTTCTGATTTACTGTTTCAATCCATGTAGCCTATATCATAATTCATATTCATCTCATCCTATTCCATGCAGCCTGAGAATCCTTCACAGCTCGGTGGAAAAATATACGAGATGATGAACATAGCGATTTCTGACAAATGGGAATCTCCTCAAGTGGAAGTCCAGCAATCTTCAACACCTCCCACGGAAAGCAGCAGAAACACAGACACATTCGAAGCTGAGGTAGTTGAGCCTGTTGAAGCTGGCAATATAAAATGAGCATTGCGGTCATCTTCATATTGATCATCTTCCTATTAATTTCTATACAGAGAAACGAAAAAAGTTGGTAGAGAGTTGATTAGGTTTTACGTGTTCGCTTCTATATTTCTTGAAGTGACATAAGAAATGGATTTACAATTGGTAATTTCTTGAGCCCAATAGATCCAATGAGAAATATGAGTTTACTCTTGTGATTATCCCTTTGCCCGTGATCTTTTTGTGGACTTGATGATGACATTGGCAATACAATGCAATGTTTTTATGCAACCAAAGTTTTTTCACAAAATATTTGTTAAATCAAGCAGACTGAAACGAATGATCTCTGTGTCTTGAAATCACAATCTTTCAATGTATTAACTCCTTTTCTCCACTAAAGAATTCAATTTTGGATCAAGATTCACAACTATTAGAGGGTGCTCTGAAGCTGATAATCTCTCTCAACATAAGGTGGAAGATGGTGGTTGTTATTAACAGTTCATTTACCAGTCTTTTAATGGAAGAGGTAAAAAAGGTTCAGGGTTCTGTTGAAACATGACAATTTGATAAATGCATAGAGCATGAAGGTGATGAGTTGATATGTTGAAACAAATGACTGGTGTTGCACCATGCAGACATTCAAATATTAGCCAGAACAAATGCAGCTGACGACTAGTGATACACGGATTTATGGAGAATTATGGGCAACATCTAGGGTCCAAATCAATCTACAAGACCAAAATGGTGGTATAGATTTCCTGTTGCAGAAGTCTCTGGTACAGTTTCAGACTTCAGTCATTCGATAATAAGCTCCTGTCACATTGCTGAGCCTTCACCAGCTTGTAAGAAATCTAAATTCTTCACAGACAGATTACTAATTCAAAGACAACATAAATGCAACTGCACAGTTCAAAAGGGTATGAACTAAATGATATCTTCTTAACAATCTGGAGTCTGTACAAATGAATTTTGGTATACTACATGTGTTTCTTGAAATGATGATGTAATTAAGAAGCTCACTGTTTCCTAAATGAAATTCATGCATCTTTATCCTTTGGCAATGTCCTTGGAAGTCTACTAATAACATTCTCGTCGACTATTCTATAGTGCTGTGAGAACTTCTTATGAACCAAACCAGCATACCGATCAACATGCTCTTCGTTTTTATGGTACAAAACAGGAACTGTGACCAACATAATCGTTCCTGTCAATCAAGCATACGACGTGAACAATCAATCAGTAACAAAAAATAAAATAGCTATAATTATTTACTCGACAGAAAAAGGCTATATATTATTGTTTAATGGAAAAAAAACCCATTCGTCTAAAATGTAATCAATGAAACACAATCTGAATCCACTATGTTTCAAAAGGTCCAATCGACAAAAATATGATAGCTTCAAAGTGACTTGCTAAAAGAAGCTACCAAATAATGTCAGTTATAAACATGCGATGAAAAATCGAACCAAGTCCATCAAAATTTTTGAAAGCTTCAGCTTTCATGGTTTTGAAACTTTCATATAAAATTTCTGCAACTCTAGAATACGCTTAAAACACACCACCACCAGTTTATTTCATACAGATTGGTTATAAAGCAACAGCATCAAGAAAATAAGAATTCACAGTTCAGTTACATACCTATGTACACAAGTGTGATGAATGAGAAGAAGCTACCGACCACAGACACGACCCACAAACAAATCACCACCTGTTAACATGATGTTTGTTGAGCATATGACTAAACAAAGGGATAAACGGACAATAGAACATATAGGCTCATGCATACATTACAAGAAAATTCAAGCCAAGTGCAAACAGACCCAAGGACCAGGATATTCCTTTATGAGATCAAGTGACAAACATGTACCGGAAGAATACTGGATGGTTCCCATGCTTTCTAATCACCCGTTCTCTAGATATTTTCCCATTCTCCTACCACTACTGACCAGCAAGTGAATGAGAAAGATCGGATCATTGCAGATCATCCAGACAAAGCTCAAAAAACGATGATTCAAGTTCACATGTAGCAATTGGGTACTTAGTTGCATACTTATGGATGTGTAGTTTTCATCAGTTACCTTAAAGAAAAGTCCAAAATCTTTGCCTAGGGTGATATCATGCGCCATAAGCAGCAGGTAATTGATTTTAACACGAAAAGAGGCTGCTGCACTGTTGACCATTTCCTCTGATAATTCCAGTTCTGGCAATGGTTGAAGTTTTCTTTCCAGGAAACAAAAAGGTAAAAACCATCAGAATTTACCAGCTAGATGTGTAAAATGAATAAGCATTGAAACAAAACAAGAGGCGTAAAGGCTAGACAACTTTACTTATTTTGGAGAACAGCATAGTTGGCCCGAACAAATTGAATTATGACAACAATCAGCATCACATCCGAACAGATTGATAAGAATGACAACTCAGACCACTCAAACAGAAGCCATACAACTGTAGCCACAACAAGAACGCCCAAAGAAAGATGCCATTGTCTCCACATGATGACATCAGCAGCTACAAGAGACTAAATATGTTACAACAGAGAGAGGGGGAGAGAGAGAAAGAGAGAATAAGTGGAGCCGCATGATATCCACCAAAGTTAACAAAGACTTTAAATAACATACAAAAACCCTTCCTTACTAGCCAAGGAAATTTCACTAGGGAATGTGACATTGGGAAGTGAGAAACTCAAAGTGCTTTCTAGTGATTGATAATCCTTGATGAAGTATTATTTAGAAAATGGGAATCCAGACAGAAGCAACCTCAAAATATCTACTTTTATCTAAATTTTATTTACCATCAGATTGAAAAGTAGCATGATCTAATTTGCAAATGCTACCCAATTGAGCACGTCTAGGTGCAATACTGCATAAAAAGATACATCACTAGGGAATGTAAACAAATAGAATCTACTGGGGGAATACTAGCCCTTCTGTTAATGCCTTAACATTGTAATATTCCCATTAGCTAAGACCATGTGCATTGCACAGATTACTCTTCTGGAATGGTTTGGTTATCCTGTACGGATGGTTAAGCAGCCTTAGTGCAATATGTATCCTTTGGACAAGAATTAACATGGGTCACCAATCTAATTCAATAAAAATAAAAAATAAAAATAATAAAAATAAAAATAAAAATAAAAAAAATAAAAATAAAAATAAATAAAGCATTATTGTTCCTAACTAAATCGTGTTCTAAACGAAAGAATGATGAATAGCAGTATTTTGTCCATTTTTTAAAGCTTCGCAAGAGTGCTAGTATTAAAACTTCAGCTAGAGACTATCATGCGTATACCTCCGCTTTAATTGATAAATGGTATAAAATGGAAGACCACATTCTAGACAAGGTTTCTTACACTAGGTAGAAAACTAGCAAATACAATTGCACCCAACTAAACGCATCTTCAGAGGTCATCTAAAGTGAGAACAAAACAGAGTTTCATCTATAACAAAACGCTTCAAAAAGAGAGTCAGCTTCCATACCCTCACACAGCTTTGGGAAATAATTAAAGAATAAATCCCTAAGCATGTGCAGTCTCAGATAGACCCCAGACTCAATAGGGAGTTACATGCACAATTCCAAAATTTTCCAAACATAAAATTTGTCATCCCAGAATCAATCTCCAAGCCTTTTCCAAACCTTAAACAGACTCTGAAACTGAACTTACCATATTTTAATAATACTCTTTCAAACCAAGGAATGTGTTTTCGTGAGATTTCGCGAAATTTCGGTGAATATTTTGTTTTTTTAAATCATGAAAAGAAGAATTATGAAGACCAAAATTACATTATTTTGACAGTTTTTTTTGTAATTTTCGTTGTTTCACTCAAAACACAAAAAACTGCAACAAAAATGCGTTTTTCGATCAAAATTTCCACGCACCTGTGATCTGTGCGATCTGTGTTGTGCGATCTCACTCAATCGAATCGATCGATGTGCGATCTCTCTCTGTGTTGTGCGTTGTGTGCGACTCTCCTCGATGGAATCAACCTCTCTCTCCTGCTTCGATGAGCAAGTCTTCATCATCGTTGTCTTCGTCGCTCGTTATTATTCTATGTATTGTGTTCTGTGTGCTTGTGTTGTAAAGACAAAGAAAAGGGAATGTTTATCTGTGTGTTTGAAGTTAAGTGGTGGAATAAAATGTAGTTGCCAGTCTCAACTCTGAAATAAGTGCCAAGGGAAACTCTTGCTTTTATTAGCACCCTATATTTCATAGAAGACACCACATAACAAGTTATCAAACCTACCCATAACAGAGCCAGGTACAGTTATAATGATTCCCTACTTTATTTTAAATCATCAAATAATGCTGGATGAATACCCAAAACACTTTTCCTTCCTTGTAGAGTAAAAAAAATGAATTCATACTTGGTATTTAGGCTTCATTTAATGTGCTTAAGAGGTTATTTACTTGCATTTTATTTTTTCATATATTTTATATACCCTCAAAATTTATTATATATGTTTCATGTATCCTCGATATTTTTACAGTTTTTCTTTACACAGCGAAATATTTCTTAAAATCAGAATACCGAAATTAACTCAAAAAATGAAATCACAATCCTTGTTTCAAACCCAAAACTCGTACAAATAATACACCTCAAGATCCTCCGAACTAGAACTTGCCTAAATTTCTAGACCTATTTGCTTGAACAAATTGATTTTGTCACCTAAACCCTAATATTCTTTGTCATTACATAACTTCTCACCAAATGACCAATTAACAATCATGCACAACATCCGGATCATAACTTAAAAGCACTTTTCCAACTTCTGAATAACAAGATAAGCTCCAAATGATAGATTGCAGACATAATGGGAAATACTCCACTCAATACGGATCTAAGTTTTCCCTTCCACCCTACTGATTTCCACTCAAAATACCTTAAAGATCACTCAAACACTCTTTGTTATCATTCAAATTAAATTCTGCATTTCAAAAATCCACCTTTAGTGTATCCATCATTTCAAAATCCACCTTTAGTTATAACTCTACAAGTCTAAAGGTATTCAAGTCAATTAGCTATGCAATGACATTGACACCCATGTTCAACAAAGATAGAGGAATCGACACATCAACCAAAAAAAAAAAACAATATAGGTTTAGAAGTTTAATACTAATAATAATAGTCTTTCACTACTAGGTCAATATTGCTAAATATATACTACTTAGCGATGTTGTCCAGGGCGCTAGGTAAGGCGAGGTGAGGCACTAGGCATCACCCGTGTAGCTTGGAATTTTTCAAAGCTTCGATATATACATCATTTCACAAGTTAATTTCATGCAAATGTAACTAAAAACATGAACTTCTAAGCATCTATAGTCATAATCTTATAACAGAAGTAACGAAATAAGGAAAAAACTACAATCCAACCTAAAATAAAAATAAAAAAATAAAATATTAGACGAGTTAATTTCATCCAAAGCCTACGCAATTCTTTCTTGAATCTCCACAAGTATTTACTGAAGTGTGCCATATTTACTCTCTTGAAGGTTCTAATCCCAAATATTCAATCTCATTGGGGAAGGCTGCCTCTTCACACCTTAAGGGATGGACATCTTTGTCATCCTTAGAATAATCCCCATAAGAAATTCCACACAATTTATTCCATTCTATTAACAATCAACGTAGGCAATGGAAATGGGGACAAGTGATAGATAGGAATATTTGCTAATATACTTCTCACCAATGTGGTTCTACCTCATTTGGAAAGTAATCTACTTTTCTAGAAGGTGACCTTTCTTCCCAAAGTTTACACCTCCAGGTCCACAGCTCCTGCCGTAAGTAATCCAAGATCCGGAAAGGTAGACAAGCAACATGACACCCACTTGAGTAACTAGAGAACCATACCCCACACAAATGAGGCGCGATGTCTCTCCAAACAAGGACAAGAGATGCTTCAGATTACCAACATGATCCAAGTTATTCTTCATGAAGAATATAGTTGTCCACATATTTGAGGTGCGTGATACCCTTTCCGATGTAAAAAAAATAATGACATCCATTTCTAAAACCTTATAAATCAATCTACTTTAGGCCTCGGCAACCACCACAACTCTTGATTGAATTCTAAAAAGAAGTATAAGTGATCTAAACCAGGTGACGTAATCAACCCTCCTTAGATATTGAATACCTACACAGACATGCTAAGTTACCTCCTTTATATCATAAAAGGTGTTAGCGGGTTTTAAATGCATAAATGAGATCAAATAATGACTCCTTCAGAAGCAAGGATCAGTAGAACCCTGTATTTTTCTTTAGCTTCAGTACATAACGAATCATCTACTTGTGTAGGGATAAGTGTGCAGTGTCATTTGTTTGTTTAGTCAAGGAAACCCTCCTTAGAAACTCTTCCTTTTCTGTCTTCTTTACATTCGCTTAGGGTTTGTTTGTTTGCAATGGGAGATTTTATTTTTTTAGGAAAATTCATAGTTTTTTCCACATGCTAATCCAAATGTACGCTATTGAGTATTGACATATGCCAATCTATCAACATGAGAACCTCTTTCTTATGGGGGTTGAGAAATCTCTGCATATGTTAACTACATTCATTAAGATTATCACGATAACATCCCATTTAAATGAAAATTGTATCGGTGTGTAAACAGTATCGATATCATTATCATGAGAAAATCAGACTATAATTTTGAAATCTTGAACAAACAATGGCCACTGTTACTTTCTTAACTCATCATGAAATTCTTTGATGCACACGAAAAATCAAACTAAAAAGAAGATCCAAAACTCGAAATGCATAATTTATCTCACCTTTACCACCGCCTATTATCTGGGGAATCGGTCTTTGGCGATCAAATAAACGATATGTACAACTAGACGATGTCGACAAAGGAGAATCATCACGTTCTCTTCTTGCATCCCCACCAACCTCATTATTCGTTCCATCTTGCCAACTATCCATCAACAATCTGCCAAACAAATCACCAAGCAATTCAATTAAAAATCAAGAAATTAAAACTAAAACCATCAAAATATGCCATAAAACCTGTTTAAAAAACAGATACTTTACAAATCATCCATACCCATTGTTCAAAACCACAATTCAAGTTCACTTCTCACTCAGACAAACAAAAAGGATCAATTTTTGTATGCAAAAAGGGGGTTTATGAGATGAACTAAAACCCTACGAACAATCATTGAATCCAAAACCCTAGAATGGAATCGAAACCCTAAATTTGAGATTTGAAGTACAAATTACTTGACAGGAATTAAAATATCTCTAATGATCATATGAATTGAACATAAATTGAACAACAAAGTCAATAATTGGAAACCCCAAAGTTGAGATTTGTGAATGTCACCTGTGTTCTAGAGATGCGTAATTGTGAAGTCGAGGAGAATGCGCGGGAAGAGAGCAGCGTCGAAATCGTTGAGAGAAATTTTGGGTTCAGAGAACCAGAGGGAGAAAGGGTCGCTTTACAGGGTGTATAACCTGAAAGGGAGAACCCATTTTTTATATTATTATTTAAAAAGTAATGACAATAAGGGAGGGTTAAGTTACAAGGACTCAAAGTTGGTTTTGGGTGTCGGTTTAGTTTCACTTACACGAAGGAAGCCTTCTTGTGCTATTTCTCCGCTTGCAGGTTTTCAAGTTGTTTCAATATGGTGTCTATCATATTGGGTAATTATGAGATTATAGTAGTAATTCACTAAAGTCACATGCAATTCACTGCCTAATATGTATCTAAATTTTCAGAGATTCACATAAACTCAGTGCCTACATTACACTTGCAAGTTTCAAGTTGTTTCAAATTAGAGTCCGCCAATGCCTACCATAGCTAATACAGTAGAAGAGACGAAATCGGTGGTGGTTGATTGTTTGAGCAGACTGGATCATGGTAGAAGCTCATATAATACACTTGAAATCATTGTCTCCCTTAAATATGTACTTTGAGACGCATGGCTAATTGGTGCCAACCATCCACTTGCAAATCGGATTGAGATCTGAAGAGGAGGAAGAGGTCTACATGAGGATAAAGAGATTTGCTCGCACGAAAAAGGAAATCAGAGAAAGATTTGAAGAGGAGGAATTTTGTGCAAGCAAGGCTTTGAGGAGTTGTTAGACAATTAGATGAAGATAAAATCATGTGCATATGTCCTTAAAAGTAACTCAAAGCCATACGTTAGAGATGGCAGTGGGGTGGATTTTTATGGATATTCGCCCCACCCGCTCCGTTTAGGGCGGTTTTGGATATGCCAAAATGGATTTTGGGACAGATACGGATATCCAAACAACATTGCAGATACAGATTTGGCTATCTCCGCCCCACGAATATGTGTTTAAGTATGTGAATTACATAAATACCCCTGACCCTTAAAAAGAAAAAAGAAAAACCTGACCCTAAGTACCCATTCAATCTCTCATCTCATTTTCACTCTGTCGCCTCCATAGCAACAACAACCCAGCACCAAGAACCCCTTTACTATTTTCCTCCTCCATAGCCTCCCTTCCTTCCTTCACCTTTACTTCTCTGGATCCATTTAAGGGTACTGTTGTTTCTCCACCTTAAAGGCTGAAACTTTGGTTGGCGAGAAGCTGCGAAAGTGGTGAAGAATTAAAGAGGTTTGGGGGTGATGGTTTGAAAGGATGGAAGAGAAGAGATTGAGTCTCTGAAGGATCGACGGATAGGGGAGGAAGTGGTTGAGGTAGAGTGGAAGAAGAGACGAAATAAATTGCAAATACTCTGTTCAGGAGGCGAAAATTTCACACATCGCCTATCAAGTTCATTCTGACTCCTTCTGCCTTTGGAGCTACCATCTTCATGAGTGAATTGAACAAGACCAACATGGTTTGAACCTTAAATTGACCACGCCGATGCTTTCTTTGCATATTGGATGCGCTTAGTTTCCATGAGTGTAGCTTGTGAAGAAGAAAACATAATTGAAGAAGAAACAAAGAGAACAGAGTTGCTATTAATTTTTCATAATTTTGTTGGGGGTTCTATTCTTTTTATCAGATATGGGAGAGAATAGATTTGTGGGAGGAGAGGGGAGCCTTCTTTCTGAGATCCTTTTGTTTTTTATGGGGCGTGACAGATATTCGCCAATCCATTTAGGGCGGTGACGGTTTTAAAAAATATATATACGATGAACAGATATTTGGGGTGGATTTAGGGATCCATCATCTCTAATGGAGCGGGGATGAATTTGTCGAAATTCACCCCATCGTCATCCTTACCAAGCGTGGGTCCTATCTAGTAACACAAAAGAAGTTGGGTTCTTTGGGCCAAACTTCTTCTTATATACTATATAGTATACTACAAACTAGAAATTTAAAAAAAAAAATGGTTGGTCTAGGAGATTTTCAATATTTTTATTATTTATTGAGGAGTTTAAAACAGTAAAATTTTCTTTACAACGTGGTTGGTTTAGGAGATTTTCAAAATTGTAATTTCCTTATTTATTGAGGAGCTTAATTACAGAGCTCATTGTTGCACCAAACAGAAGCATTGTTGATGTAAAACACAAATTGACAGTCGATGAGGAGAGCAACAATTGCACAAATGAATCAATCAATGCAAAGTAGAAGAATTAAAAAAAAAAAAATGTACCAAATAAGAGTGGTGTGGTTAAGCAAAATTACCCGCATCCTTCAGAAAAAAATATCAAATCTTACCGATTCAGAAATAAATTACAATTTCAACTTCCTAACGGACATCCATTCTCCTACAAATCTGTTAATAGAAAGAAAGGCTAAAACCGTAAAATACTAAAGAAAGCTACTCAAAACAACAAATTCAATAACAAAATCCACTAAATCAGTGAAACAAGAAGACATACCGCTTCCTTAATAAACACGGACGAAGCAACGCCTTTCCACTTGGGATCATTGCTACTGAAAGGGTCGCTTTACAAGGTGTATAACCTGAAAGGGAGAACCCATTTTTTATATTATTATTTAAAAAGTAATGACAATAAGGGAGGATTAGGTTAAGTTACAAGGGCTCAAAATTGGTTTTGGGTGTCGGTTTAGTTTCACTTACACGAAGGAAGCCTTCATGTGATATTTCTCCGCTTGCAGGTTTACAAGTTGTTTCAATATGGTGTCTATCATATTGGGTAATTATGAGATTATAGTAATAATTCACTAAATGCACATGTAATTCACTGCCTCATATGTATATAAGTTTTCAGAGATTCACATAAACTCAGTGCCTACATTACACTTGCAAGTTTCAAGTTGTTTCAAATTAGAGTCCGCCAATGCCTACCATAGCCAATACAGTAGAAGAGACGAAATCGGTGGTGGTCAATTGTTTGAGCAGACTGGATCATGGTAGAAACTCATATAATACACTTGCAAATCATTATCTCCCATAAATATGTACTTTGAGATGCATGACTAATTGGTGCCAACTATCCACTTGCAAACCGAATTGAGATCTGAAGAGGAGGAAGAAGTCTACATGAGGATGAAGAGATTTGCACGCACGAAAAAGGAAATCAGAGAAAGATCTGAAGGGGATGAAATCTGAAGAGGAGGAATTTTGTGCAAGCAAGGCTTTGAGGAGTTGTTAAACAATTAGATGAAGATAAAATCATGTGCTTATGTCCTTAAAAGCAACTTAAAGGCAAACATTAAAGATGGCAGTGGGGTGGATTTTTACGGATATCCGACCTGCCCGCTCCGTTTGGGGCGGTTTTAGATATGCCAAAATGGATTTGGGGATAGATACGAATATCCAAACAACATTGCGGATGCGGATTTGGCCATCTCCGCCCCATGACTATCTGTTTAAGTATGTAAATTACACAAATACCCCTGACCCTTAAAAAGAAAAAAAGAAAAACCTAACCCTAAGTACCCATTCAATCCCTCATCTCATTTTCACTCTGCCGCCTCCATAGCAACAACAACCCATTTACTATTTTCCTCCTCAATAGCCTCCCTTCCTTCAACTTTACTTCTCTTGTTCCATTTAAGGATACTGTTGTTTCTCCTCCTTAAAGGCTGAAACTTTGGTTGGCGAGAAGTTGCGAAAGTGGTGAAGAATTAAAGAGGTTTGGGGGTGATGGTTTGAAAGGATAGAAGAGAAGAGATAGGGGAGGAAGTGGTCGAGGTAGAGTGGAAGAAGAAACGAAATAAATTGCAAATACTCTGTTCAGGAGGCAAAAATTTCACACATCGCCTATCAAGTTCATTCTAACTCCTTCTGCCTTTGGAGCTACCATCTTCATGAGTGAATTGAACAAGATCAACATGGTTTGAACCTTAAATTGACCATGCCGACACTTTCTTTGCATATTGGATGCGCTTAGTTTCTATGGGTGTAGCTTGTGAAGAAGAAAACATAATTGAAGAAGAAACAAAGAGAACAAATTTGGTATTAATTTTTCATAATTTTGTCGGGGGTTCTATTCTTTTTATCAGATATGGGAGAGAATAAAGATTTGGGGGAGGAGAGGGAAGCCTTCTTTCTCAAATCCTTTTTTTTTTTTAATGGGGCGTGACAGATATCTGCCAATCCGTCTAGGGTGGTGATGGTTAAAAAAAAAAAAAATATGATGAACGGATATTTGGGGGTGGATTAGGGGATTCGTCATCCCTAGTGGGGTGGGGATGGATTTGCTGAAATCCGCTCTGTTATCATCCGTACCAAGCGTGGGTCCTATCTAACAACACAAAAGAAGTTGAGTTCGTTGGACCTAACTTCTTCATATATAGTATACTACAAACTAGAAATTTAAAAAAAAAAAAAATAGTTGGTCTAGGAGATTTTCAATATTTTCTTATTTATTGAGGAGTTTAAAACTGTAAAATTTTCTTTACAACGTGGTTGGTTTAGGAGATTTTCAAAATTGTAATTTCCTTATTTATTGAGAAGTTTAATTACAGAGCTCATTGTTGCACCAAACAGAGGCATTGCCAATGTAAAACACAAATTGACAGTCGATGAAGAGAGCAACAATTGCACAAATGAATCAATCAATGCAAAGTAGAAGAATTAAAAAAAACAAATACGTACCAAACAAGAGTGGTGTGGTTAAGCAAAATTACCTACATCATATCCTTCAGAAAAAATATCAAATCTTATTGATTCAGAAATAAATTACAATTTCAACTTCCTGATGGACAACTATTTTCCTACAAATCTGTTTATAGAAAGAAAGGCTAAAACCCAAATTAAAGAACAAAACAATTGAGAGAACTTCAAAAAAATTGGTGAGAAAAATTATCGAAATTCGTTAATTGCCATCGAGAAAAACAATAAAAAAATAATAAAGTCATTAAGCAGGTGGTGGTGTTAGACCGACAGATAAGAAGTGACGGTGTCAAATAGTGGCGTCAAAAAGTCACTGTTGTTGCTTGGAGTTGAAGAAAGACTTCATCATGTTGTCAAAGTTGCAAGCATCTCTCAGGTAGCTGGCTAGGGAGGAGAAACAAGAATGCAGAAACTCGCTAGGCAATCCATCTGAACTATCCTTCGCGACGGAGGTGCCTGATTCTGGAACCTTGCTTCCCCAATCTCTTCATCCACTGTTTCAATTGATATGGTAACAATTTTAATAATTTGAAATTATATATTATGCAATCTGGACATACAATGTCTGTGAGTATCTGTACTATACTATTTGATTTTATGTTCATCCTTTATTTCCCTAAAAAAAATTATATAGTTACTTAAAAGCTTGAAAATTATAACGGCCTTATCTAATTTATTTGAGCATTAGTATTTGTTGTGAACTTGAATCTACATAAGGCCAAACAACCAGTGCCTATTAAGTGCAAATTCGTTGTTTTTGGGTCTTTTAGCATCTTAGCACCCGCGCATTGTAGTAATTACTAATTAATTTTGTAATTAGATAAGTGATTAGTAAGCTGGATTGAAAAAAAAAATTGGACTCAAACTCCACTGATGACTATTTCTATACTTAGAGCTTGAAGGCTTTGAGAAATAAGTCAGAAATTCTATTGAGTGATAGGACTGTGAAGTCTGAGTATATTAATTGCTAATTTTATATAGGCTGTGGCAAAGTGACATAAAGAAGAGAAAAAGGTTAATAGTTGTTCATTTGTCTTGCTCGATTTTGCATAGGTTGGACAAGGTGATTCTAGCTCGTCCCAAGTTTCTCGGAGACGGAATTCAGTGTCAGTTGCACCTAGGTTTAATGCCACTGGCTCAGAAGCTCAATTCAACTTGGCTAGCCTGAATGTGGGTGCTCGGCGTGAAATTCACACACGTACGACCCCATTGCTTTCCTTCTTCTCTTCTCATAATGCTAAAAAACCGATTACCTTAATGAATTTATTAGAAACATGGAGCCTGAGCAGAAGCAGATCAATTACATTGGAGCTGACTGGCTGAGAAATGCAATGAACTCACATTATCTACAGAGGCTTCATGAAAAAGATTTCGAAGTACATACTTGTTTTCTGTCTTTCTTGAGATGATTTTATTGTCAACTTTGGTATCCGGCTGCTAATTTGCTGTTTTCGTTTAGTGAACTTCTTATATCTGTTGCTATAGGTCCTGTTCTTAGTCGATCTCAAAGATGAAGATGCCACTGACAACCTTAGATGTTACAAGGAATTTTTCGACATCAGCCATGAAAAAACTTTGATGTGGGTACGACCCACAACTGAAACCTTGCTTGTTTTTACGTAGCCTTATATCATGTCACGTTGAATAACTGTGCTATCTTTTTAACTAGGTGATAAAAATAAGGCAGATAAGGAAGAAAGGATAGACACTGACCATCGATATAAAAAATGAGATCAACTAGCACACATGTGACTGGATTAAGAATCGATTGGGTGACAAGATTTCCACAGTGAAAATTTCCAATCATGTGACGAACTAACCTTGTTTTCTTGTGTCTATGATGCATGGTTGGTCCCCTAACAAGGAGATGCAAGTCTTTCGTGTTTTCGAGTCAGTATTTCAGTTATGACTGGCGTCCAATCAGGTTAACTAATGGGAGTTCTGAGTTCTTGTAGGCACATGATAGAAGAGTCACTTAGGCTGATGCTAATGACCCAAATTAGTGGGCTTTTTATATAGGCCCGAGGTGACCATCCAACCATGGGTCACAACTCTTGTTGGATCAGATGGACGTCATCAAAGCCTCACATTGCGCCAATGCGCGCGTGTGACGGGACACCATCACCCACCTAGTTCATTTCCTTTTTAGTGTATCAAAGCCCATACACAAGTTTATGTATATAAACCAAGTGGTTTCTAGTTGTTTACTTAATATGGGACTAAAGCTTCCGATATCCAATCCAGCGCACGAGGTGGCTCTCAAAGCTATTGATATTTTGTACGGAACTACATTAATTTATTGTGGGTTAACTGTGAGCATTCTAAATTTACTCCTCCAATCTTACGGTGTATTTCTGATGTCTTATTTATTTATTTTTGTTCTCATTGAACAAGACAATGAAACTGAGGAATAACATAATATGTTGCTTATGAGAAGCTTAGCGCCGTGACAGAGACAGAAAATAAGTGAAACTTAACTATGATGAGGTTGCTATACAATATTTACCAATTACGAGTGCAAAAGGTTGGATGGCAAGGTTCACTGGGTTGCAACATTTGAACCATTAACTGCGTGGGGAAGAGCTAAAGAGAGAAAATTTTGTAAGTCTCACTCAAAATTGCGAAGTGGTTCGCAGACTCTGGTGAAAGTTGAATGTGGCTACTGTCCTAGAAGGGGCATTGCATCAAAGATTGTCTCAAGGAGAAATCAAAAGATAAGAAGAACACAAGCATGAATGTTGATATGGACAAGATGTAATATCTATGGAATATAATGGTTGACGAACAACATTTTGCTAGATATTGTAATATCCATGGAAGAAACATAGTAATTCCATATTCTGATTGAACATCTCAATTATATTAAAAGTAGGGGTGGGCAAGAATCCTGATCTCGACCCATTCCGGTATGGTCTCGAACCGGTTCAGACCAGGACAAATCGGTCTATACTGTTTTTATCCCGATTTCAGTTCCGAATCGGTCTGAACCGGGATGGAATCGATTTTAACAAAAATGATCCCAGACCGTTCCGGTTCGTCCAGGTTACTGTAGCACTTAATATCTAAATCCAAGCCCAGTTATTAGCAAACCAAAACCCAACCCAATGTTTTACCACAGCCCAAACCCAATGTCAAAACAAACAGGGTTTTGAGTTTTGACCAAAGCAAATTAGCAACTTAGAGTGAAGTCTTATAGGTTGCCGTGTGGTTTATATTTCTTAATGAAGTCTTTGTGACATTTGTATATTGTTTCAACTTAGAGTGACTTTCCTATTCGATTTGTCTACTTGTTCAAATTTTTTCTTACAGAGCAATGTCTAGAAATTAATCATTATGGGACTCTGGTAAATCATGCCAAAAAAATTGGTTGTCTGAATTGAAAAATCAACAAACCGGATAGGCATTGTCTCGACTCGGACTGTCCCAGTTTCAAACAGTTCGGGTCCAACCGGGTCATCCCAAAAAAGTGGCTTTCCAGACTCGAACTGTTCTCGATTAACTAAACTAGGACTAGGACCGGGACATGCCTTAACCCGGACTGACCCAGACCATGCCCACCCCTAATTAAAAGATAGTATTGTCAAAGGACACAAATAAATCTGATTGAACAAATATTTGCCTTTAACCTTGACAAGCTCAATAAAATACCTTGTTCTATTCCACCAAAGGACTCTGGTCTTAAAAAGCAAAAGGGATGATGCTCAATGTTCTTTTCGTGTTAAACTACTAAACTAAAAAACCTTCTGTAAACAGATAGAATAAAGCTAGACTTGAGAGGACGAACAATATTTCAGTGGGTTCAAAAAAAGAAAAAATATCAGTGCAAACACCTCCAAAAGCTACATGTTACAATGTGATGCCATAGACGCTTCTCAAATTATTCCCATAAGGGAAATTCTAAATGTCGAGGGAAAGGGCGAGGAAACCAGCGAGGAAAAGGAGGTGGCGGGGGGGAAATTCACCCCCCGCCACCTCCTTTTCCTCGCTGGTTTCCTCGCCCTTTCCCTCGACCCATAGAATCACTCTTCCCATAAACATGGAAGAGTGTCAATGACAATAAATTTTAAAGCTTAAAAGTAGTGAGAATGACACTGACTCCATTTAAGTTTAGAATGACACATCACAGGTGGACTCTGTTATTAGATCTAGAGTCGACCCACGTAAGACCTAAAGCTGGACTCTTTTTGTTAACATGAATACATACTTGGCTTCTGATTCGGGGTACCAGACATCCCTAGCTCAAGGCAAGTATTTTTCTTTCTTTCTTTTGATTACTTTTTCTTTGTATTTCTTGGAAAGAGACTTCTACTGTGTCATTCTTTTCTGAGTAATTCTAGTTGGCCTGGGAAACCAGCGAGGCTGCTGTCTGGGAGGGGGTGAATTTACACTTTTGCCCCCTTTTTTTAAACACATTTTTCAAAAGGTTGTTAAAGATGGGAGCAATAGTGTAAATTTGCACCCCAGGCAATCAACCCAGGCTGGTTTTCCCAGACCATTTAGAATTTCTGTTCTTTTCTTGAACTTGTCTAGAGAGCCTGGCCAGTCACGTCAAGTTCGCGCCAGGCCAGACCCAATACATTCCATTATCCTAGAGATGCTCATAATTTCTTAATCAAACACAATCGCACGCACAGAGCCCCCTGGCGTTGTCCTGGCTCTCTAAATTTTTTTGTCTTTTCTTGGATGATTATGTTGTGCTTTTTAAATTAAAAGGAAACATGATTTTCAGACTCTAGTAGTAGAGAGATTTTTATTTTTTAAATTTTAATGTGTTGAAAAATCCCAATTTTTTTTTTTAAATAATGTTGAAAAATCTAGGGTGGATGTGGCAGAAATAGGAGAGATCTATAAATAGCTTTTATTCCCTTCATTGGTCGTGTTGTATTGTATCTATTTCATTACGTAGATGCAATAGCTTTCTTCCTAGATCTAAACTCAATCTGATTACAAATGTTCCGTGTCATGTTATTCCACGTTTAGGTACCAGTTCTAAACGCGACTACATTTTAATAATCTCTTATGCATTCATGCCAAGCTATTAATCACATATTGTCGCGCCCACAATTTTTTAATGGATAGTATAGATGGGATATTCTAATATGCCTAAAAATACTAATAACACTAATTCTGACTATAAACATAATTTGAGATTGTACTAGTAGCTGAGAAATATTTGGGACCAATTGAAATATCTAATTTGTATATCAGAAATTCTAAATGTCGAGGAAGTGGGCGAGGAAACGAGCGAGGGGAGGGAGGTGGCGGGGTGGGGACCGTCCATCTCCATCGGGATGTGTGCCGTCTTTTTTGACGCCCACATCTCAAGGGAGGTGAACGGTCTCCACCCCGCCACCTCCCTCTCCTCGCTGGTTTCCTCGTCACGTAGAATCGATTTGTGGATATGAAGAGACGTGGAGGGTATATTGACATGTAAAGCTAAAAGCCCTTCATTTCTATACTTCTTTGAGTACAAGTAGAGTAAGAGAGACATCTCATATTGTTTTTTGGTGTGAACTTGAAAGAACTATCATGGAAAAAATCTAGTTAGTCTGGTCCTTGTGATTGATTAGTGTTTGGGGAAGGTGTTCAGTATGTGAGTGTCAACTCTATCCCTCTTTCCATAAATTTGTAGAATATGAAGAAATGATAGAATTGACACTCACGTGTCGCACACCCTCTCCAAACACTAATAAGTGTTCTCCCAAGAAGAATTAATAGACCAAGTGAAACATGTATATGAATAAGGCTTAACCTCTGATGATTCATGAATTACTACTACCTTGATTCAAGTTGAAACATGGGGTGGACCTATTCGGTGACTCAAAACAAACAAAATGAACCAGACCTATAACAATTTGCACTGTCCAAGAACTTGATAATACACAAGGAATACAGCCAATAATATTAAAAGATAGTATTGTCATCCACATAAATAAATCTGCTTGAACAAATATTTGGCTTCAACCTTTACAAGCTCAATAGATGCCTTTTTAGTTTCACCAAAGAATTCCAGTCCTAAAAAGCAAAGGGATGACACACAATGTTCTTTTCGTGTTAAACTAATAAACTAAAGACGAACAATATTCCAGTGGGTTCAAAAAAAAAAAAAACAGTGCAAACACCTCCAAAAGCTACATGTGACAGTGCAATGCCACAGACACTTCTGAAATTTTTTCCCATAGACATGGAGGAGTGCCAATGACGATCAAATAGAGTGCCCACATAAGACCTAAAAGTGGACTCCTTTTTGTTAACAAGAATACAAACTTGGCTTCTAATTCACGGTGCTGGTTGGGAAAAAAAAAAAAATTTAATCATAAATGATATGCTCAAAGTAATCTCCAGAATCCCCGCTGTAGTATTCCTCAAATCTACTCAACACCTGAAGCTATTCTTTCAAAAGGGGTTGTAGTTCCAAATGTGCAAGGCGTCTTCAAAGATACAATGATTGTACTCTCGGATATGTTAACTTTACCCAACATTTGGACAAGGAAGCTCGCAACAGTCTCTATCATTTATTTGGATCTTTAAACATAACAAATATTAAAAGTATACACGAGTAACTCAACAGTGGCAGACTTCGTCGCGCATCTTTTTCAAATGCCGAGGATGTTACTGAGAATACTACTCTGTCAAGCTCATTACTGCAGATCCGGTCATTGCTTATATTTGGGTACACCGCTTCTAGCTTCATTTCCAGATTTGTTTGTGCTGGTAGACTTAAGCTTTTGAAGGTCTTGCACTTGGAATATGCTCGTTTGGCTGAATTCCCCGGCGATGATGTCACGACCAATTTATTTTTTCTGAGATATCTACGTTTAGGTTTGAACAATGAGTCAAGAACTGTGTGTATTCCAAGTTTTTTGGGGAATGAGTCAAGAGTGTGTATTTCAAGTTCTTTGGGGAAGCTCGTAAACTTAGAAACCTTAGATCTATCCAACTTGGGAGACTATGCTACTGTTGAATTACCAGATGAAATCCTCAAGCTGACACGCCTTCGCAATATGCTTTATGAGCTCTGTGAAGGTTTTATACTACCCAAAGGAATAGGCAGGTTGAGTTCCTTGGAAAACTTAAAGTGGGTGAACGGATCAGATGGAATTGATGGTAGGGAATTGGGGAAGTTAACCCGACTTAGAACATTGTTTATTGACGAACTGCGTGGGGAAGATGCAACTGTTGTGCTTGCTTCAGCCATCGAGAAGATGGACACTCTCCAGCTGTAGATGATGACTAACTTTTGGGTAAGTAGCCTGGCTTGCCTTTTAAAAATAAAATAAAATGGTTGTGTTTTTTTATTTGTTTATTTAGTTAACTATTTTTTTGCCACATTGTTATTTGGTAATTACTTAGAGACGAGGAGAAGGAGAAGATACAACCCAGTGAAGGAGGAGACTAAGGGAGCAGTGGTGTTTATATTCTACAAAATCTGAATTTGGTGTGTTATTATCACAAGAATCAATTTTACTTTAATTTCATTCATCTATTGTAAATCAACTTTCAAGTGGAAGCTGACACTTTAATTTCATATATGTTAAGGTGATGGATGCTAGTGTGTTTTTGTTGTTCAGTTTGTTTGATACCAATGTTTCAGTATTGTAAAATCCGCTTTGTGAAAATTTGTCTTCCGAAATCATTTAATAGAGAAAGATCGTTTGTTTTTTCTGACAAATTTTCTTGAGTTTACTCATTACTCGTTAAATACCCTTAAACTCCAGCCCCAATTAAACTCTCATATGCTCATATTAATTGGATTTGTTTATTTCATTCAAGTGATTTCTGTGAAACATAATTATTAGAATATCTTTTGTTGTATAAATAAGGATGTAGAGGATTTACTGAGTTGTTTGGACTTTGGATAGCTACCAAAAGCTTAATGATACTTAAAGCTTAGCTTAATGTGATCTTCGATCGGTTCTTCTTCCAAAGATTATTAATGGTATTGAAGTGTTTTTTACATGCAATTTGTAAAAGAATGAGTTTGTTGTGTTGGGATGGATTGGCTAGTTTAAATTGAATGTGAGTGATTGGGCTTTGGCGATCAGAATCCTTGAATAATTGGGATCTCAAACATGACTGGTGTTCTGCTATTGTATAACCAAAAATAAAATGTTGAATGTGTATAAATTTTCAATTTCTTCTTCTTCTAAAGTAACACCTTCTTCCATCTTCTTCTTCTTCTTCTCTTCTTAGCCCAACCCATCTTCTCCCGTCTTCCAAAAGACACTCATCTCTGAAGGTATTTCCCTCCCTTTCAACCCATTCTTCTCCCCCTTTCAACCACTCATCATGGGGTGCTCGCTAAATTTTGTTTCGGATTTAAGGTTCACATTTTACTGTAATTGTTTATTTAAATCATCTTGAATGTGGGTGTTTGCAGGTTCACAATCAGTTGCCTTTTTCCAATTCAAATCTTCGACTGGTTTCTTCGATCTCCAAACGCCAAGTGTCTACAGCTTTGTCCAGTGCTATCAGGTCTGTATGTTTTTTTGTGTTAGATGTGGGAAAGTTTGAATGGGAAGGGGGTGGTTTCAGGCAATGAGAACCCTTTCACATATTGCTGATGGTTTTTTAATATGGGATTTTGTTAAAATTTTAAGTTTTCAATGCATGATTTGGTTGTTTAATGCATGTTTATAAGACTTGGTGTTTGGGGTCGTAAGATTCCTTTTCAAGTTCTGCTCTTTGTATTGTATAATGCTATGGTTTTTTCTTGGGATGTGTTTTGGCTGGTAACAAAAATAGGGAAAATGAGACACTGTCACAAATGTTGTTCTTTGTATGAAATTAGTCGATTCTACTTGTATTTTGCATTCACTTCTAGTTTTAAGTTTTCAGTACGGTGGTTTGAGCAAAGAGGATTATCAGGAGTTCATCCCTTGATCCTTTGTTCATTCAGCAAAGCCCACTTCATGAAGGTTTGTGCGTGGTTTCCTCATGAAGGTTGTTGTAACTCCACACTACTTGAGAACAGCCATCCTTGTGTTGAAGGAGTGATGCACCATGCCTGTCCCATTTGTTTTGAGGTAACATCTACGCTATTCAATTTTAATTCCATCAAGGAAATTTAGCATCACTTGCAGTGAGTATTCTCTTCACTCATACTACGCTTCTTAGTTGAATTCCTTTCCAATATCTTACTTTGATGAGATTTCAGGTACGCCTGCCCTCTGTGTTCCAAGTCTGTCTGTGATATGTCCCAGGCTTGGGGAGAACTGGACGTGGAAATTGCTGCTTTGAAATATTAAAATCTAATAATAAAATTCATCAAAATCCAATAATAAAAATCCATCAAAATCCAGTGGATTCTGTAAAATTCACAAAATCTAGTCACTTAAAATACATCAAAGTTCAGTGAATTCTGTAAACTCCTTTAAAATATTTTAAAATCCATGAGATTTAAAGTCTTTCACACTCTATTAAAATTCATAATTGAATACCCCTTAATTAGTTTGAAAGAGACTTCAACGACCTCAAGGTCATCATACATGTTGTGACTCAAGCTAAAATCTTTACAACCAGTTTCCTATTAATAGTGAAGCAAATCCTCCATCCTTGTACACAAATTTCAATCTCAATTCAAGAGAACAAGAAAAGAAACAAAATAAAATAAAACAATGGCAGAGGAAGTTGTGAGCCTTGCTATCAAAACACTGACATCATTGATCGAAAATGAAGCAAGGCTATTGGGAAATTTTAACAAGGAACTTAAAATAAGGGAGAATTAAAATGGGGAGGCTAATGAGGTATGTGTTGAAAAGAGAAGTAAAATAAAGGAGATGTTGTTCATACACTAAAGAGCAAAGACTGAAATTTTACAACTACTGATTTTTGATCCAAAGGATCCAATTTTTTTAGATGATCAGTAATGATGGGGTAATTAATTCAATGGAAAGAACTCATTTTTCTTTTCGAAAATATTCCTAAAACTTTGTTATAATTATAATCAGTGTTTATAACAACAGGCTATGTGGAATGGACTAAACTATGGTTTTGATTAGGGATGAGTTCGGCTTGTAATTTGTTGGAAAGAGACTTCTACCTGTCCAAATGTCATCAGACTTTTCTTAATTAGTTTGTCATCAGACTAATTAAATGTCATCGGACTTTCTTAATTAAATTCATCTGGACTTTTCCTAAATGTCATCAGACTTTTCTAAAGTGACAAAGAAAAATGAGACTTAATTAGTTTGAATCCACCTGTCCAAATGTCATTTTTGAGATGTTACAATCACCAAACAATTTTAAGTCAAAATTAAATTAGTAAAAAATAAAAAACAGTAACACTAAAATGATACAATAAGTTGGATCCCATGAATAGCTTATCACTTTAATAACAATTATTGTATCATTTGTTTGTGAAAATGTGATAAAATTTGTTAGGTAGATCTGTTACACTTTAAAAGTATATTGTTTTTGGGTGTTATATGAAAATATCAATTTACTTGTAGTTTCAACGACCTATCGAATGGTCATCAAAAATGGTGTGTTAATAAAAATATCAATTTACGCTACATGTTTTAATTTCTTTTCAAAACTAAAATCCTTATAACCCGTTTCCTATTAATAGTGAAGCAAATCCACTGTACACAAATTTCAATCTAAATCCAAAAGAGCACGAAACGAAACTAATGAGGTATGTGTTTGAAAAGAGAAGTAAAATAAAGGAGATGTTGTCGTTGTTTTGTTGTTTTTTTTTTAAGTAAAATAATAGGAGATGTTGTTCACACACCAAAGACTGAAATTTTACAAATACTGATTTTGATCCAAAGGATCCAAATTTTTTAGATGATCAGTAAGATGAGTAATTATTCAATGGAAAGAACTCATTTTTCTTTTCGAAAATACTCCTAAAACTATGTTATCGTGTTTATAAAACAGGCTATGTGGAATAGACTAATACTGTTTTTGGAAGGAAAAGAAAAAGGATTGTTTAACATATATTGTCACTGATTTGATTTCAGAGTACCTCAATATTTTGGCAATTGGTTACAATTACAACCAAGTTGAAGCTGATCCCACCTTTTTTTTTTTCTTTTTTTTTTATAGCGAGAATTGTCCTTAAATATGTCGACATTTTGAAGTTTGGCAAATGTCTTTTACTTTCATAATTACAATCTAATTAATAGGTAGATGAACAGTGATAGAGGTGTATTTGTATTTTAGGGTCTGTTTGGTTAGCCATTTTTCATAGGAAATGAAATTCATTTTCTTAGTTAAGCAAATTTTCGTTGTTT
>QNQO01002411.1:0-129117 GCA_003290165.1 Berberis thunbergii
GTTTTTAAGATCCACCCAATTTCTGCTTTGGGTGTGGTACGATTGATCACTTATTCGGGTTAGCTTGCTTTCACTATCCCAAACACCCAGTTGCCATAAAGTTTCTCCACAAAGGAAAACCTTACCGACTCTTCAAACTCCCTTTCAGTATCAATTCTAGAATCAAAACTTCAAAAGAAGCCACTTCTTTGAGCCACCTTCATCGTTATCCTCCTAAAAAATTCAATATCACCCCTAACCTCACTCCAATCCCTAAATCGTCATTAACCCTTGCGCCCCCAACCACCACTGCCTTGCACCCCCAATTTCAGTATAGTGACCACCGTCTTCAACATGTTCCACCCTTGAGCTCCGATCCTTTCCTCATCTTGCAAACAAACTCTATTACAGTGAATTTTGAGGATGAACAGCATCCCATTGATATTGTTCAAGCTTTTAATTCAATTCTAACCACAAAATTCATGGCTCACCAATTCCACAACCTCTCCCATTAACACCACCCACTCTCACTCAAGTCAACGAAGACTTAATGGCTCCTAGTGAAACCCTATCCCATTTGGTTGTTGGCTCTGATCTTTGATCTTACTCTCCCTCAGCCCAAGAAGGGACACAACTAGTGGAGGAACAGGCTAATCAACATGCCTTACAGATCTCAGCCCAGCCCAGCTCTCAAACCCAGCTGGTTGCGTAGGAGGTTGGGCATGCTAATTCATTCTCTTTTGACTTTTCGACTCAAGTTATAGTGGAGAGTCAAGAGTCTGTCTTGGAATTTGAAGGGCCACAGGCTGGGCTCATATTCTACTCATTTCAGTCCTCTTTATGCAAATACAGTTCATCAATTCCTCCCCTCTCAAGGTACTAATTGTGTTCCACTAAACTTGGACACTCAAATGCTACGTCCCTTCCCTTTTTCTCTAAATAAAACTGCCAAATTACTTCCATGCAATGCTCCCTGTTACGGTCCATTGGTAGCATATTTAGAGGCCTCTTTCCAGGGACGGTTGGTTGTTCCTTTTCAACAGGAACACTAACAAATTGCTTTGTAATAATCAGCTGCATCTGAAGAAGTTCGGGCCTTCTTAGGGCCACAATGGTTTCCCCAAACTCTCTTTCAACACCTCACAAGAAACACACTCAAATCAGGCTATGCATCCATGGAATGTGGTGCAAATCTAGCAAGTTTCAGACTCAGAGTTATCCCAGTCACGAATCAATTCCTCATCAGACTCTTCTTTTGGATTCGATCATACTCCACAACTTAAAAATTCTCAAGTGAACAACTGTTGACATAGCCCAGGCAGAGACTCCTCACAACTTAATTCTGAGAATCTGATTACATTACAAACAGGCAGCTTCAATCCGCCAGTGAGCATGGTTTTCTCTGCCAACTCAGTTGTGCCTTTGGTCTGGGGTTCACCTTGGAAAGCTAGTGCCTCTTTTGTGGCTTCAGTTTCACTCTGGCAAGCTAGTACTCCCCAGGTGGGTTATATTTCTCCTCCTGTTGCTTATGTTTCCACCCCACAGGTTCGCAAGCAAGGGAAATACGGTAGTCAGCAATGATGTTAATAGAAGCGGAAAATGCACCAAAGGTTAGCAAGCGCAAGGTGATTATGCTAGGTTTGGAACTGATGACCGAACAAATAAGTTCAGTCAATGAATTCATACAGAGCCAGCAGAAACGACTTTCAAGTTGAGAATCTAGCAGGGTGTCCTAATGCAGTGATTTTCAGTACCAAATACTCCACTTCAGATTCAGAATAGGTAGCTCTTCGATCGCCACTTTTTTACTTCTTCTGGGGAGAGTCAGCGGCAACCTCTAGTAAGGGGTTGCCTCCATGTCCATGATCCTCTCATGGAATGCTCGGGGGATGGGGTCTTCCAGGGCATTCCAAATTTAAAGACCAGCTCCCTACAGTCCAATTGCGATATCTTATTCCTCACAGAAACCAAAACCTTTTATTCCAAAATGGACAAATTTTCGTCGAAGACTTGGATTCAGGCAATGGATGCGCCATTCCAGCTCAACGGGCTCTCGTGCAGTCTTGCTTTGTTCTGGAAGGGAAGGCATCACTCTTATATTTTATCTTCATGCAAATATTATTTTAATTGGTGTTATAGACAATTTAATTTACGATTTCTTCCTGTCTATTGTGTTTGTATATGGTGAACCTAACTCTGCTCACAGAACTACTTTCTGGCATCACATGACACAACTTTACTCGAATCGGACTCTTCCAAGTGTTATCATGGGAGACCTTAATACGTTGCTTAATCCGGAAGAAAAAAATGGGAGGCATCAGTCCAAACCACTCCCACCTTAGATTTTTTACGGGACTTTGTTGGGACCTATCACCTCATTGACTTCCCTTTCAACAAATCTCAACTTTACTTGGAACAACAAACGAAAGATAACCATGCTATCAAGCTAAACTTGACAAAAGTCTTGGTTTCCACTGAATGGCTTGATCTTTTTCCCAATGCTTCAGGATCTAGTGTGCACATGTCCTCCTCAGATCACCGGGTTAAACTAAACTTGGGCTCCCTTCTTTCAAATTCTTTCGTACAGTGGTCGAGGGACTCGAGTTGTCGTCAGTTAGTTCAATATTCTTTGCTTCCTCGCTAGGGATTTGCTTCCTGATCACCATTTTTACTTGAATACTAAAAACTCAGCACCAAACCTTTTTAGGTGGAATCACAAAGTGTTCAAGAATATTCAGGTTTGTATCTCTGAAACCTTGGAGACCTTTGATATGCTCCAAAACAAACCATAATTTGTCTCAGAGAATGTTAGCGCTAGGGAAAATTCTAGAGGATTATCTGGTTGAACTTCACCTTCGAGAAGAAATTGTTCTGGAAAATAAGTCGGGATCTATTGGCTTGATGCTGGTAACCGTAACACCAAATTTTTCCACCTCTCCTCGGCCTTACACCGAAGACGCAACCTTATTCTCAGACTGAAGAATGATCAAAGTAGTTAGCACTCCGAGTTTGAGGGATTGAGCTCGGTGCTTAACAATTATTTCATCAATATTTGCCAGTCTTTTTGCCCCTCCACTGATCTTGACCTCTTATCCCTGTTTCCTCCTCTCATTTTCCCTGAGATGAATGAAGAGCTTTTGACTATCCCCTTTGAATTGGAAATCAAGAACACTCTTTTTGGTATTAGTAAACACAAAGCACTTGGTCTTGATGGTTTTCATGCTTTCTTCTTTCATCACTACTGGGATATAGTTGGATTTGACATCATCGAGGTGGTCCAATATTTCTTTGAAACCAAAGTGATGAACCCAAGACTCAATGAAACTTTCATTGCTCTTATCCCTAAGGTTTGTAACCTGATTTCTCCAGATAAATTCATACCTATAGGTTTGTGCAATGTCATCTATAAGGTAATCTCGAAGATTCTTGCTAACAGACTCATATATGACGGCAAGGAGTAGTCGTCGCCTTTTTCAAAACATGTAGTAATGGTAACAATGTCCTACTCCTTTACTGTAGACATCCACCCCTCTTTTACCACATCTTCAATACTGTAGTATAGAGTGGATAGTTTAAAATTGAGATTGAAACTTATGTATTTGGTACAAAATGTACAAACTGTTTAGACTTATTACATTCAGCGTTCTAGTATAATGAGTTTTGAGTGTTCTTGAACTCACTTGGTAGATCTAAGGTTCCTTGAAACAATTGTAAAGGGTTTATTTTCTTCTCAAATTCAAAAAGGGTTCAAGGAAGACTGGAAGGAGGTTTACGATTTTAGGTATTTAGTTATGCTCCGTCGCAAAGTTATTGTCTCACTTAACCTTTTCCAGTCTTATGTAAGGGCATCTCCAATAGCCCTATAACTTAATAGTTCAAATATAAAGGTGCACATTTGGTTTCAAATGTATAACCAAATTTATTATACATGATAGTTTGGACAGATTTTTGGATGTGCTTAATGGATCGTTTTTTTTAACTATGAAGAGCCAAATTTTAAGGTGAAGAAGCAGGATGACACTTAAAAGTGTCATAAAAAAAACTTTGCACATTTTTTTTTGTTAAGGACACACATATATTAAACCAAAAAATATTACACGGATTCTATTTTGCAGACTTAACTAAGTTATGAGCCTCCATATTGAGTTCCCTATTCGTGCCCTTCTAGGGAGCGAGGCATGGGTACACCCATCCCTTGCTCCCTAGAATTTTAGTCCCTATTAATATATTTACACGTCCATCTAGGAATCAACAAAAGTAAACGTCTAATATTAGTAATGATAGGACGCCAGACCCAATCCATAGCAAAAGAGGGAGTCTCCTTCTGGATAGTTAACAAAAGATTTGCAGAGTTTCCTAGTAAGATTCATGTCTGCTATTGTTGAGAAATGATCATTCAAAAGAGGTGCTTTCGCCGGGGTAGGCTTCCACCATGTACTATCCAAAATCGAACCTGAAATAGGGTAAGCCAAAGTGGCACACACCATTCCACTAAGATTCGATGCAATGACTCCCACCACACCCTGCTTATGAGCATCAAAGAAACTTGCATCAAAGCTGACAAAAATTGAATGTGCCTGAAATAGTAGGAGACGATTCGACTTAGTGCAAGGAATTGGTATGAGGTGGTGATTGTTAACACAGAACAATTGGGTTTGAAGTGTGCCCAATCAGATAGAGTTGTTTTCTGGTAGTGGACCAAACTCAAAAATAGAAGGAACCAGGAAAACAGTGGGTTGGAAGATTTGTCGATGACTGCCTTCTCAAGTATACCATGAACCGAGCCAAACTTTCCAAGGTTACCAGAACAAGGATAGGCAAACCATTGCTATATACCAAGAAGTCCAGGTTCTATTGAGCATGGCCATGAACTTGTGCATATTGATAGATTCAGCTTCGAAGATGACAAGTTGTTGAAAATGCCAAATGGTAAGCAAAATAGCCGCGAATTGCGAGAGAATCTTATCCGAATAAAAACCTCTGACCATTGGTCGCTTGCCACATCAACTTGAAATAGGCAATGATATAAAATGGAATAGGGTCTGAATGTTGTTAGTCAAAGGGGAGAATGGAAACTCTCAAAAACCTGAGAATGACATGACATCGAAAGAAAATGTGGGCCACATCCTCCGGGATTGATGACATAAGGCACACATGTTGTCAATAGGAGTGTGTACCCGGACTAGATTGGATAAGGTGGGGAGAAGATCTTGAAGAATTTCCACAAAAGCAAAAAGAACATTAGGGGAGCCTTAATTTTTTCTATATCTCTGAAATTTTTTCCATCACAGGGGTCCACATGGGAGGTGGAAGCATCCAATTGATCTGAGGTAAACGCAAGGTAGCACTCTTAACCGAGAAAATGCTCTTTTTGCTGGTGGTCCAAATGAGTTTATCGGGAATGGAAGTATTTCTGGTGACCAAGGATTGAATGTCACAAACAACTGATATAGGCAAGAATGATTGGAGTAAAGTTGAATTCCAAAACACCGTGTAGTTGGGATGAAAATCCAAATATCCGAGATATGATTAGGCAAATGTGGGTCCAAATGATCAATAACACAGTCTCCTAACCTGAGATTTGGTTTAATCCCAGCAGTCTTCCAAAGATCTATCTGTTCTCCTGAAAGAATTTTCCAAACACAGAATTTTTCAGGTGAATCAAAGCAGAGAGGTGTCCTCTCCAAGCAAATGAGGGAGCAAAGGTGGTTTGACTAACTAAAGAATATCCTTGTTTTTAAGTACAAGGCTTTGAGAATAAGAGTCATCGAGAACTGAGGCGAGGAGATGAGTGCCAAAAGTTCTTAGCAAGAAGCACTAAGTTTTTAGTTTTGCTCGACGGAATGGACAAACCACCTAACTTCCGAGGTTTAGCGATTCTATCCAAAGTATATAGGTGTTTAGAATTGCATGTAGAAGTCCCATTCCACCAAAACTCTTGGACAAGGCTATAGATCTTGGTGGTGGTGCTAGCTGGCAACAAAAAGATTTGCATGGTTGTAAATGGGTATGGAATTGATGACAGATATAATCATAACCGTTCTACCAACCTGAGAGAGAACTTTAGCTTTCCAAGAAGAAAGCCTAAGGCTAGGCTTTCCTCTTATCAAAAAGGAATTGGAAATCATTGGCCTTCTTCTTGGAAAATAGTAAGGGGATCCAAGGTACTTATCTTTAGGATTATAAAGACAAGAACCAAGGATACGAGTAATCATTCGGGCATGACGGTGATGAACATTGGAACTAAAGAAAATAGAGGACTTGTCAAAATTAACTGCCTGCTCAGAAGCAGAACAATATTAGGAGAAAAGAGCTTTGATGTTGTGCGCCTCAGCCAGAGATGCTCTACAGAATAACATAAGATCATCTGCATAGAGGAGGTGGTTGACAGAAAAGAATGTCGTCTTAATTTGAGCCCTTTGATGCCCTCAGTGGATTCCGCCCTAGCCAACAAGCAGGAAAGAGCCTCCGCCACCAAGATAAAAAGGTAGGGCGAGAGGGGATCCCCTTGACGAAGCCCTCGAAGGTTTGAAGGCAGGTAAAGGAGTGTCATTAAGCAAGACATTAAAAGAGGTGGAAGAAATACATTGTTCTATCATTGCAGTCCATTCAACACGGTCATAAACTTTAGCCATATCAATCTTGATGGCCATCCAACCCTGTTTTTTCTTCTTAAAATGGTTAAATTAGAAAAAGGCTTCATGAGCCATACTAATGTTATCGGTGATACTGTGACCTTTAAAAAAGACACCTTGATTTGGGGAGATGATGGAATCCAGTTAGGGCTTGACACAATCAGAGAAAAATAAGTATTGTGATACTTCATGCCAAAAAGTCTATTTTGAAAAGACCTCTTTGTATTTCAACAACAATGTTCACAAAAAATTTCTAAGTTCAGGTTCATTCGATTAGTTTGTGTTTGTTTCCATTCCCCCTCTTCCTTTGTTCACTGGTGGTCGGTGTTTCCTGCTGAATGAGAAAAGACCATCCATCAATGAAAATGGAGTTCTGTTCCGTCAGAGCCTATGCGGATAACGGCTCAGCGAATTCGGCCTCGGGTGCATTCCATGATCAGGCGTATTTTGGGTACCAAATAGTTCAAACCAGAGGAGAAATATTGGGTACTTCTCTCATTTTCTCTAGAAATAAATCATTAGATTTTCATTTATTTTTTTCGAGAAAGTGGACAATTGTTTGGCTTTGTCCAAAGTACTTGTACAACTAGGTAGAACACTGATGATTAAAATTGTTCCTACTGCAATTCCTTTATACACAATGCAATCCTACCTCCTTCCTAAGGGTAGGCATGGGATGGGATAGACCTCATCCATATCCCATTTCATTCATTCAGGATTGGGATAAGATAGACTTCATCCTAACCTCATCACATCCCAGACAGGTTTGGGACGGGATGGGATGAACATATACTAAATAGTCTTCCAATGAAGATTAATAAAATAAAAAATGCATCTCATATTGCTCACACACCAATATTGCATAATTATATACATATAGTTTTCATCATAACAATATAAAATGTCATATAAAATTTCATCTCACATTGCTCATAATTGTATCTTATATGACTGACATAAGCTCTAAAGTTGTCTTAATATAAATTCAAAAATGAAAAATATTGCTCATTGACCAAATTTCCAACTACATAACTAGTAGTGCAAAACTAAATCAAACCATCATTTGTCTTTATTTTCAACAAGAATAATTGTCCTATAACCAATCTAAAATGTGGAAGAAAAAAAAAACCATAAATTTTCATGGGTTCTATTTGACCTAAAATATTCAAACCGGAGTTTCTATTTAAACAAAGAGTATCACATCAAGCAAATTTTCAAACAATAAATGTTTTTTTATTTAATTTCAACACATCATAAACTTTCATTTAGAAGAGTAGTTTGATTAAAATTAATAATAAAAAACAAATAAGTTTGAGACGAGACCGGATAGACAGAATTGAAAATCTATATCCTGATCCCATTCCATACTAGATCAGGATGCCCACCCCTACTCCTTCCTATTTTAACTACAAAAAATGGTATAGTTAGCATATTTCCATCAATAAAATCAAAATTTCTCATAAATTTTCATTGATAATATTGACAAGGCAATTTAAGGATAACTTTTGTATGTAAATTTGCATTAGTACTGTCTTATTTCATTTCTGGGTATCTAAGTTCTCAATCCATCAAACAAGTATGGCAAATCAAGCTGGATTTTTCAGTAAACCTTAACTAAGTTTTAGTGGCACCACAATTATTTCCTTTATCGACAATTAGACCTCTCATCTTTAACAACAATTTGCCTCTTTTTCTAGGTGGAGAGAGGTCAACGTACATACAAGTTTTTACTTATAATTTAGAAGCTGAATATGTTGGTATGGATTTTATTTTTGGGAGTTGTTACATGTATTCGACTATTTAGTTCGGTTGTACAAACTTTTTGTTGCACTAATATTTTGGGATGTTTCGATTTTGTTGTATCAATCTAAAATATGTAACACCAACTTATCATTTGGTAGTTATATTTTCTCGTTTATAAGCATTAATTTATTCTTTACTAAAGAATAAAAGTAAATGTATCTATAAAACTAAACTTTAGTCATAATTTCTTAAATTTCAAATTTGTGTACAAATATCAAGGATACACTAACCATCGTCACGAGTTCTACAATAAATAGTAAACACTATGATAGATTGTGTAATGGAAATAAGAAATATGTTTTTAAAAAATATTCTAAAACCACATTGCAAACAAATTATCTTTTCTCTATGCATCTAGTCTAAAGTGTTGAAGGGTATAATGTGTTCATCAATATGTATTATAAATAAGTAAATATTTAAGTGAGTGCATCAATTAAAAAATTATTGCAACTATTATAACAAATTCGAAAAATTGTATTTTTAAAACCCAAAAGAATCTTACATTCAATTATTTATTATTAGAATCCTTCATACAAAGTCTTCAATCAACAACATGAATATTTTTCTTCTCTTGGTAATTAATTTGAGTTGTTTTAGAGTTAATATAATGTGGCTGGATAATCCAAGCAAAATTTAAAAGATACATCTAAAATATCAAGATCTTCTGAAGATTGCCTCAAAAACTCAAGATCCCTTCAAGATCTCCTATCTCTCTCCTAAAAATGTGCAAGGCAGTCTCCCTTGGCGCGAATCTGACGCTAGAGGCATGGTTTTCTAGATAAGCTCCATTATGTATTCAATTTGTCTGAATTCCTAATCAACCAAATTCATCAGGGAGCTTTAGGGACCTTACCCTGATTCAACACTGCACTTGATCCATTTTTAACACAATGGGTTTTGAGCAAGAATGGGTTTTGAGCAAGAGAGGGAAGGTCTGGTTGTATGGAAACATCCTGACCCAGCAAATGTCATTAGTTTTGGCTATGATATTGCAACATGCATGGCTAAATGAACCAATTTGACCATCGATCAAGAACGCATAGATGACTGACACACATCCAGGTACCTGTTGGAACGGAGACTAGCACTCTGTGATGTTTTTGTCTGATGGAAATTGTCTTACGAAAGGTGTGATGGAATGAGCTGAAGAAAGGGTGATTGACATGGCTAAGGATGTTACGATCAATGAAATCAAAGACATGTTTTGATTGATCATGATCATGATACTTGTGTTGCGGAATGTTGTTTATATAGTACTGGGTTGGGTAATGAACATGGGATGTTGTTTTCTTGTCAGCGGGCTGTTTGATTGCATATGAAGCGAATCGATCTCATAGAAAATATTGGTAAGGTTGTTTGTGTTGAGCATGAAAGAAGTTCATGATATGGTGAATGTTCTTTGCTTGCAGTTTGAACAGATGTTACATCCTTACATGATCCGACCTTAATTGCCCACATGTATATGTTCTTCAGTATGGCAAATTGAAAACTGAAAAGAATGAAATGTTCCCTTGTCACAGCTCGAGATTTAGGGTTTCGGACGAATGTGTTAAAGACTGATTTTCATTAGCTTATAAATCACTCAACAACATAACTTGAATAGACAGCTATACGTGTTCAAGAAGTAGCATAGCACAAGCTCAATGATCAAATATCGAGCAAATTATCTACAACAACAGGCACTGAAGTTATCTATATATACACAAATGACTTGTGACATTATGGATCTGTAAATGAAATAACCTTGATGCTTTTAGCCGAATTCAGACCACTCATGTAATGCATCCTGTAGATCTTGATTCTCATTATACTTTACACCAAAAATAACTTTGCATAGTTGACTGGTTGTTTAACGGGGTTTGTTGAAGTGTACCAACATTTGGGAGGGAAGATGTTTCGAGTGCTCAAGCCACGGAACAAACCTTGTCTGCAGTAAGAGTAAAAGACTTGATGGTTAACAAGATTATGCTTAAAATGCATTTGTGTCTTGTAAAAGCAGTAAAAGAACAAACTGATTGACGATGTTATGCCTTTTCAGTTAATTGCATGAGGCAACTCATCGAGTAGTCTCATATTCTAGATAGCCACATTGATTTCATTCCAGTACCATAAGAAACAAGAAAGACTCACCTGGTCTTGAGCTACTACAGCAAAAACGATTGTCATCGATATAAGTTGTCTCCAGGCCCATCATCCATGCGCCCACTGATACATCTTCATGAGCATATGTGTGCAGAGATGCACTGCAAAAGGAGAAATTTGAAATGTAAGACTACAAGATTGTGAACTTACGATCCATTATGAATGATCTTTGAGAAGGCAAGCTCGTGAATATAAAGGAGCAAAGACCCAATTGAGAACTAGATATAATACCTATTTATGTTGATATACTGAACCAAATCGTTTGACAGCACAATTACTGAACCTGCAGCATGCCGGAAGTATCTGAAAAGAGAAGCAATACCCTCAAGTTAGAATGGTAGGTAATATATGCAGCTCTTAACCAATATATGATATACTTACGACTTCTTGTCCCCAAATTTCCACCACTCAGGTTCATACCACATCCTTCCTCTGAAATATGGTATTTGACGGAGGAAAAATGAACAGATTTTTAGCTTAAATAAAAGAAGCAAAGTCAAACTCAACTGTGAATCAAGATTGTCTCAAAGACAATCATCCTATTTTCTACTTTTGTCACAGAAATTTCTTGTCTTCAGTTAAATTTGTGAATACATTCAATAAAAACTATCTGAGTGGCATTTCAAGGAGAAACTTTTTCATGGGAAAATCCCTAAATGTTTCTCATCTGCAATGTAGAAACATTTTAGAATTTTTCTCATAGAAATTTTCCAAGTGCAACCAAACATAGCAAAGCGAGATATGTAAACAAGGAGTAAGTGAATATTTACACAGTATCGACCACATCTCCGGACTTCATGCACCCCATATAAGTACTATTCTGACCTCGGCGTTTCTCCAGCATTTCAGTTAACCCATCTGGGAAGACAAACAGTGTACATGACAAGTCTCGGAAGTTTGATGAACGATCAGGAATTATTATGACTCTCAATAGGAGTATTTTATATCCAACTTATTCTGAAAGTAGAAATGTTACCCAATTCAAGGTTGATATTGTCATCAACTTTTACATAAAATTCTGCATCCCAATGTTGAAGTGCAGCACTGAAGAAGAACATTGCTTTCTTCGGCGACTCCTCTTCAGCTTCCTCATGACCATTCTTCAAATTACAGAATAAAATTTCAAATTTAGAACAAAGTTCCATAACTGGCTGCCCTTTTATGAAACAAATAAGAAAAGTTTCATATTTGAATAGTTTGCGTAGCATTTATTTTTTTGGGATACATTTTGAACATTTAGCAAGTCTAGAATTTCATGAAGTAAACAGAAACTGTAAACGGAGAGTTTAGCTAAAGCAAAAGGAGTGAGATGCAAAATTTTCTAAGTGTGCTGAATAAAACTTAAGTACTTACAAGAATAAAGAAATCCTTCATCTTCCGGTTTTCTTGATCAATGTTACGGTCTAAGCTATCACCTCGATTAGCACTGCAAATTTTGAAGTACTCAAGTAAATGCAATATGTAACGCAAGGAACCTGATTAGCTAAACAGAGATGACACAGAATCATTGTAATAGGAAAAATGGTGCTTTTAAGTTATTGAGAAAACCTCCGACCAATTACAAAGCGTATGACCAGTCCTCTTTCCTCAAGTTTCTTCAGGACCTCACCTACAAGCAACGAGACAGGTGATAATTAAGAGCATACCAGAATCCAATACTGTGGGTGTATTTGTATAGACATTGTTTTCAAGCAAGAGATTCACATTAACTGAATGAAATCAAATAGAAAGAGAAAATTCAAAAGTTGACTGACCCCTTGGCATCCAAGAACTTCTAATCACATTCCGAGTCAACCGACTACCAAAACTAGTATAAACTCCAATAACTGCAAGAAGCCTTTTCCCAGACCTATTTTGCTGCAACTGATTCCTGAGGAAGTAGCCTTGACTCTTAGCTAATGACAAGTCCATCTCAGCATCAACTATTCCCCTCGCTGAATCTCTAAAAAGACCAAATCAAGCTTCACCCTTAGATATCAACTTCCAAACCCTTAAAAAAATTCTAAATCAACTCTAACAATATCCCAATTTTTTTCTAATGTATCACACTAAAAGTATCAATGCAACATGTGTTACACCTTATCGCACAGAAACCGGTTTTCAAGATTGCACCATCAAATTTTTACCCACTACTTTCTAACCTACAGTCCAATTCAAACCATATTCCCACTAAACTTAGCTCTCACTTGAATATATAAAAGGACTTGATATATAGATACAAACTTAGCTCTTCAAGACAAAGCTTTTCCATTCAGTTCTCCCATGATTACAAAGGACAAAAGGTCCACATCTCATCCACTCTCCACTAGCTATGAGAAGCTTATCTTCTCAATTATTGTAATATTTTTCTTAGGGCTATAAAAGCTAGTTTGTATCCTTAGTTTAGGCATCCGAGTTTTTCCCCATGTAATCCTTAGCTCTCACTTGTAAGTTCTTATCTCCCAAGTCTTTCTCTGTATTTCTATTTTCATCAAATATAAGCATGCATTCTGTTTATCTTCTCTTCTTCTATCAAAACCATTCTGAGTTCAAATCTTGTATGAACATCTCGTTATACTAGATTCAAATCTAGCATCGGCACCGTTATCTTGATTTGAATAAAAGAATGTTTTAAAAAATAAAAATAAAAAACATTTTTATCTGTTTTCTTCTTCTTCTTCTCTGTTCTTACTCTGGTTTTTTTTATATTCCTTCTTGTCTGTTTATCGGGTTTTGTAGGGTCGGATTCATGTAGTTGGCGAAAAGATACCAAAATAATCATCTTCATTGAGAGGGACTGTTGGAGCTTCGTCTTTGTCTGAGTCTTCAACACAGATTCTAGACATGGTTTCCATCAGTTGGGTTCTACCCAGACTGCTAACAAAGAGACAGAAGTAAAAGAACAATAAACAGATAAGAAGGAATATAAAAAACCAGAGTAAGAACAGAGAAGATGAAGAAGAAAACAGATACAAATGTTTTTTTTATTTTTTAAAACATTATTTTATTCAAATCAAGAGAAAGGTGTCGATACAAGGTTTGAATCTAGTATAACGAGATGTTCATACAAGATTTGAACTCAGAATGGTTTTGATAAAAGAATAGAAGATAAACAGAATGCATGCTTATATTATTAAAAATAGAAATACAAAGAAAGACTTGGGAGATAAGAACTTACAAGTGAGAGCTAAGGATTACATGGGGAAAAACTCGGATGCCTAAACCAAGGATACAAACTGACTTCTATAGCCCTAAGAGAAATATTACAATAATTGAGAATATAAGCTTCTCACAGCTAGTGGAGAGTGGGTAAGATGTGGACCTTTTGTCCTTTGTAATCATGGGAGAGCTGAATGGAAAAGTTGTCTTGAAGTAATTGTAGTTGGTGGAATAGTTGAAGAAGATTCAACTTTTGACTTTGAGTACGAGCATCCTATACAAATGAATTCTGAATTAATGGAATTTTGCAAATCTAAAATCAAGGAATTACTTTCCAATAATTTGATTCGCCATTCCAAATCCCCTTGAAGTTGTATAGCCTTCTATGTTAGAAAGTTGTTGAACTCGAACGAGGATCTCCTCGTCTTGTCATTGATGACCTCCAAGTCTATCAAATGCGGTATGATTCCAATTCTTCTGATAATGAAGAATCTGACCAGGATCATTGTGCTAAAGCTTGCACATGCAATGCTTTACACACTATCAATATGCTATCAAAAACTAAAGAATCTAACATTCTTTTAAATTTTGTTGATCGCATTGATGATCTTAAACTCAAAATTGAGTATTTGACTCGTATCAATATCAGGAATGTTTTCACCATTTTCAGCTTTGATAGGTTGACCATTGAAATCAATTTTGATGAATTGAAAAATTTCTTGCTGTTCAACAGGAGTGAGGTAGTTATCCCACCACCCTTTTAAGAGTCCTGCAAAGCCAACAATAATTACCCCTGCAATACTACAGTCTGTTTTGCCTTCACTGCGGTGAGCAGCAGCCATTATAACCATTTCTTGTGTGATTTCGATAATATTTTCTTCAGTGAGTCCATTTATATTCCAAGTATAGATGTTTCCTGTAGAAAAGAAACCGAATGTTTATAAATGTTTTTCTTCATATTGCATATCAGGGTAAGTTGGTCTAGGATAAAATTTCTAGTTGTTGGCAAAGGATTTGTATTGGTATGCTTTCTTGATAAACGCATTCGGTTAGCTTAAAATTGTTGAAGCCTATCCAATTCAGACATAATGTCTAGTTCATTATCATAAGGAATCAGAACCAATATGAAACAAAGTGTTAATTTGTTTTTTTTTATGATGAAACTTTATCAAAGACAGGTGCAGTTTGTAATTTTGAAGCGGCAAGTCTTCAATTAATCTCTTCCATGATATGTGGAGGAGATGAGAGAGCATCATGATTAATTGTAAAAGGTTGAAAAAAATTATTGGTTTTTTTAATTTTTGGTTTGTAATTTGAGTTCTTTCTAAAATAGGAAGAGAAGTCAATTGTTGACCAATTTCATTAAGCAAAATATTGGTATAATTATTTTGCTCAATAACCTTCGATATTCCTATAGAATAAGAAAGAGATGTTGGATTTTTTAAAGGAGGGGTTGTCCTTGAGTTTGTACATGGATTTCTTCTAAAGGAGGCCAAACTGATTCAACAACCGAGTTGAAGCATTTTTGACAGCATTTTACCCACTACTTTCTAACCTACAGTCCAATTCAAACCATATTTCCACTAAACTTATTCAACAGCGAAAACCCTTTACTAATCAATCAACCAATCGTCCAATTCAATCAAAATTTCTCATTTTCAGTATCAATCATGCAATAATCCAATCCTAACAATACTCAACTGTTCCACTAAAATATCGAATCAAAATTACCAATTCATCAGTCAATTTGTAATTTGTAATCAATTTCACTTACTTGCATCCAAGACGCATTAGCTTATCATCCATGGTAAGGATTTCCGGTCTCTACAACCAAAAAAAAAAACCTCAAAAACAAAAATGGACAATTGAATCTCAATATGCAACATAGATAGAATAGAATACTAACCTGCCTCATATACTTGTTTAGTAGATTGGTAAGTATCGCTCTGTTCTGTGCATCTTGCCACAACCTGATCAACAAAATTATGTAAAATGAGATTAATTTAGAATGAAACTAAACATGGAAAAGAAACAATAAAAGAACTTACTGGCCGGCAACATAGAGCCAGGCTAAGCAAGAGAAGAAAGCCATGAAGAGGGAGGTTTTATTGGTTTGTGATGAAGAAAGAGAATTGGGTTTTGATGATTTCCATCTTTTGTCATTCTTCATTACTGTTGCTAAGGTTTGATAGTTTTTCTCCATTGATGGGGTTTGAAGAGAAAAGCAGATCTGTGAGAAAGAACTAAAAATAGATAAGAGGGAGTGAGAGAGTGATGTATGAGCTGATCTCTACCCAATTTTACCTGTTAAACAGTTAGGTTTTTTTTTTTTTTTTTTTTTTTTTAAGATCTAATCAAGGATTGTGATTTCATTTTTTACTTACTTTGATTTTAAGAAATATTTCGTTGCGTAAAAACTTCGGTTATAATTTTGAAATTATTAATATAATTTAAGCATTTAAAATTTTCTTACAATATAAGCCTTGTAAGGAGTCCCACAAGATGAGACTCGTAGTGTCACTAGAGTATGCTCTGTGCCGTTGGCACTTCACATAATTTTATTTTTACTAATTATTTTGTACTAAGTATTTCCGTCACTATTCTCATTTTCGCTTTCAATCAAAAGTATGAGCCGATTATAAGCGTAAGCATGTTCAGTCAAATTTAAATCAATCGGGGGGAATTTTAAATGCCGAGAATGAGTTCTCTCTCAATCTTTGAATTCGTCAAAACATAAAATTTAGAATTTTTGTTTAAATGTGCATTAAGATGCCCGACTCATTTTTCTGATATGATCAACTATTCTCATTGCTTTTAAAAATATTGAAAATATTAAATACGTGTAATAAATTATACTTTTTTTAATTATGAAATATATATTTTTAATATTTTGGCCCTTATATTGATCATTGATTTTGTTCGAAATATCTTCAAAAATGCATTTCAACGATAGTAAGTTTATCAAAATATGATAACGATGTAGATAGTTATGATAATTTTCATTTTGCTAAAAGAAAAACACAATATTTTCTCTATCAGTCACATGTACATTCCACCAACTTTTTTTTATAAAAATTCATTATTTTTGTCCTACTACATATTTTATATTTAGAAATATGTCATCATAGGAAATGAATCGCAACCCTCAAATTCAATACATTTTCCAACTTTCAATCTTAACCATTTTTTATCTCTAATTCTTTCGATTTGACTTTGTCTCATTCAGCAATGAATAATAAAACACCACTCTGAATTGTAATATAGAAACTACATATTGCATAATAATCACTTATATAATAAAATTTTAATACTAAATTAAAGTTATAACGAGTTATAATTTACGAAAATTGAGATTAGTCTGATGAAAAAAATAAATATTTCAGATTTCAAAAAAAAAAAATTGGTAACTTGAAAAAAAATATTTCGTGAAATTTCAACATCTTTTTTTTTTCTTCTAGAAATAACATTCTTTGGATCTAACTGTCGGATCTTGCTGGGTCTGATTATGTTTAAAGCCCATTTGTTATTGTCCATTATCCAAAACTTGGAGATCAGAGCTTGGAACCCGTCTAAATGGCGAGGAAACCAGTGATGGAGGGGGTGCAACCCTCCATCCCCTTCGGGATGCGCGAAAGGGGATGAAGGCATGCATCCTGAGGGGGATGGAGGGTTGCACCCCCTCCCTCCCCGGTTTCCTCGCCATTTAGAATTTCTGCAGAGCTTGTGTTCTGCAACTTTAAGTTGCGAGTTTCAGTCATTCATGATCATAGAATAAACTATTAACGAAGTAAACAAAGGGAAAGAAGCGCTAGACAGGCTCATTGTACAGACTCAACTCGGAGACATTTGGAAGAAGGAATACAAAAACAACTCACTTGCCATGCTTGCTCATCATCTTATTAGCACGAAGTGATACGTAAAAGTTTGGTGCTATTGTTATGTATACTGTAATTTTAATTTGATGTTGAACTGCAATATATGGCAATCCTAGGAATTTAACAATCTTTCAAGGATACAGGATTTTATATAGTAGAAGTTCTAAGAAAAGACATGTATGAAAAAAATCAAATATTACAGACCAAATCATCGTCAAATCTGTTGTACCCTATTAGACCATGAATAACATCACCTTTAAAGAGTCATCCAGCTCCACTCTTATTCAGTGTTGATTTTCGATTCTCCAAAAGCAATGCTGCTAGCATCTAGATTGTGAGTCCAATTCCCGAATCTCAGTTCTTTTCGATGCATAAGAAGCAATTTATCACTCTTACCATATTGATTTCTCTTGATGGTCTTCTGTGGACCAAGTAATGGTGCTAACACATTGTTACCTGAAAATAGATGCTTCAATTCAAGTTTGTTTCATCATCGTCGTTATCTCCATGCAGTTCATAGTGCACCTGCTCACATCTGAAGTCTAAGGACCTTAAAAAGGAACTGTGCCTGAAGCTCAACGAATCCATCCCAGCATCTTTGGTACATCAGCTAACATTAAGGGTATGGTGACAATCTTGAGCTTTTGACATTGTTACCTCTCCTCTCATAGATTTCTGCGCGCCACTATACAATCAAGTCAAGCAAGATTCCAGTTTATATGGCTCTCATGCTCATCCTGACAAAAGACAGATGCAGAGAAAATAGAGGTAACTTTCAAGGTAAGCAAAAGCTGTGACATAACCAGTGAAGAAAAATATCCATGCTTGCAGTCTTACAGCGGTAGCAGAATTAATGAGAAAATTTTCACACACAACACCATCCATGATTAATAAGGACCTGACGCATATCTGAACTCATACAACTAAAGACTAAAAGCACCAACTAAATCCTTTGGATCATAATGATCAATGTCAAATTCACGAGTTCAATCTCTCTACAAGATGGACTATATACATATAATACAAAAAACCTATAACAAACCTACTATTATGTTTTGCAAGAAGATCTATAGTGGCCTGCTCCCTTGCACTTGCTGCAATGAAGTGTCCTTTTAGTTACCTCTCCGGAATTGGTTTGTTTCCTCTTTGGATGGCTTTCCGGCTGATGAGTGCGAGGACACGGAGGATTTATTTGTACCTTGTCTAAGGAGTCCATGCTATCACACTTGCCTTCTGGAACAGGGTTTATTGACTCTGAATATGTTATCTTGAACATCTCAGTCGAGAAGTACTTGGTACAATAACCATATGGACTCGTGCCAGTGTAATTAAACACAGCAATAGCGTGAGAACATGGTAGCCCAGACATTTGCCAACCACAGCAACTACACTCACCCCTATCAATGTTGACAACATTAACACGGTCACCATGAACCTCAAAAACATTAGCAGATGAGGCTATAACTTTAAGGGCGTGAGCTTTCAGAGACTCTTCTTGCAGTTTTGCCTCCTTGGATGGAGTAAGTTTACTGGACCATCTATTACAATCCTCTCGACGAGTACAGATCAGCTGCATCATCTTTAGCCTTATCATGTCAATCTTTTCTACTATTGGTAGTTCACGTGCCTCTATTAACCAGGTTTTGAATAGCTCAATGTTACTAGATTTGATTTGATTGTATCGCTCACCCTTAAGTTGTGAGTTTGCCCAATATTCAGGCTCGCTACTCATGATCCAATCATAAGCGGCCAAGGAAACACTCTTGATGCTCTCAATACACTTTCTAAAACTGTCTGGCTGCAAAGCTTCAGAAGCAGCCAAAAAATTAACAACCAAAGAAGCCTTCCTATCCCGATGAAACGGACCTCTTATGTCTTTCCTGAAGTCTTCAACAAGACAATGTACAGCATAACCATGGTGAGCATTCTCAAAAATCTCATTTATAGATTTACTCAAGGCCTTTCGTTTATCATATACGAATGTGATAGATTCAGATTTCAGGACTGCAGATTTCAATTGCCCCAAAAACCAATGCCAGTTATCATCATCTTCGATATCAACTACAGCAAAGGCAACAGGAAAGGTACCATCATCCCCATCCACCGTTGTTGCAGCCAACAAAATCTCTCGGTATCTTGATTTTAAGGGCGTAGCTTCAAGAAAAAGGATGGGGCGACAACCATTCTGGAAACCATGTAATGAGGCATGATAAGAAATAAAAAGACGTTGGAAGGTTAAGTCATCCTTGGTGGTAAATGTGGCAACACTACCTGGGTTTGTCTCTACCACCTTCTTATTGTACAATGCCAATAGACTATAAGCCTCTTTGAATGAACCCTGAAGTTGCGTCCTAGCCATTTCCAGTGCACGCCTTGCCTGCCAATAGTTCAGATCGATCCCGTAAACTTGAAGGATGTCACTGACAATTTCTTTGGGAGAGTAATGTGGATCACCTTGTAACTTATCCTTAACCAGACTAGCTAACCATTGTTTTGTTGCTAGAGTATTAACAGAAGTGCAAACATCTCCACATGTATGAGTTTTGTGCATCTTCTTTATCTTCAAGGAACTTTCAGATGGTACCCATGAAGCAACTATCTTCCAGGAACATCCATCCTCTTTACATTTGACACTAACACGGTCACTTTCATTCTTCTTGAACTTGTATATAAATCGATTTGCAATTGCATATTTCCGTAACACGTCACGAAATTCACGAACATCACTGAAATTTTGACCCACGTCAGTAATACCAGTTTTCCATGATGCAACAATGCCTTGTTGACCAATGTCATCTGCATCAGAGACAGAATCACTGTTCAATTTATTGCCACAAGAAGTAGATTTTCGCTGCTCAAAATCATCAGCCATGTTACCACTAGTGGGATTACTCATATCCTTTTCTGACGAGATTGAGCATCCTTGCTGCTGATGCTCATCCCTGATGGAACCAACAGTAAAACCACAGGAACTAATTCTCCCGGAAGCTGTCCTTCTTCTGTTTCCAATATCCTTAGCGACAGCACCATTAGCACAACTAGAGGCATTGATAGGGGTAGACACGACTTCAGTTGGACCATGAGGGCCCTCTGGGACAATTGCATCAACAGAAGTGTAGGGGCTAGCAGTAGCATGTATACTGTTAGGATTGTCGATGGCAACAGTAGCTGCAGTATAAGGGGCTGTGATAATAGGAGATGCATTGACAACTTGAGCAGTGGCAGGAGATGCAGCAGTAGTTAGGGAAGCATTGAGATCGACTGGATCAGCCATTACTAGCCTATTCCCCCTGCAAGAGTGAGGGCCCATAGAATTTCATGCATATTACGAATGGGTAATCGATAAGAGAGTGGGCCTTTGAATACCTGCCAATAGATTTTTTCTGAGTATGTTTACGAGCACGGTCTCTTGGCACAAGATAAACATCTGCTGTCGTTGAATCACTGTGGAAATCAATCATCCGCTTTAGGTCTTTATCATTAGATATAGTGATCAGAGTACGGTTGTTGCCGGGGAGGAAGTACTTGATGGACATAGCTTCAATGTCAGAATCACACATATCAGCTAATTCTAACTTAAGATCATCGTAACGAGTGTCCAAGTTGACACCTACAGCGTGTGCCTCTCCATCAATATAGTCCAATCCATCTTTACTTTTCACAAAGTTTCCACCAGACTGGCATATTAGTATAACTTTTCTTGGGGCCATGGTCTGACATAAGAAATCTGTCAAAAAGAAAAGGCTAATAAGAAACTAGGCAAGTGAAAAGGATGTCCAGGTAAGCTGTTAATGCCTAAGAAGATGATGTGATTATCCATGTCTGGAGAAGCAGTTCCTCCCGAAGAGAATATTCAGTTAGGTGAAAGCAAAAGCAATTTGAAGCCCAACCGAAGTTTAAAATAAAACCATATTCACCCTAATTTCGTGACAGATTATGTAAACTCACCTAAAAACATTAAGAAAATATTTCGTTATTGTAAATGAGTATCAGAGAAATACAAGTTTAAAGGAGTTTGGCATATGACTCACTGCCAAAAGTCTATTAATATTTAATAAGAACATGAAGTATCGATGGCTTAGTGAATTCCAAAACAAACTGCAAACGTTACCTAAGTAACCATTCAGTGCAAAGGACAAACTTACAGCGAAACTCGAAGTAAAATCAATCTTGCTACACTCAAATACTATGTTACTAGAAACCAGTAGGAAGGGAAAAAAAAGTTGTTCCTCTTGCTTTTCTTTGAGAGAATTACCCCTCTTATGTATGAAAGTTTGGAGTTTTTGCAAGGTTTTCCTGCACCCTTTTACTCTATATTGTGACTCTTCCATGCTGTGTCTCAGTAACCTCTTCAATTCAATACGGTCCGGATTGCTAGCTCCCGTTCATAGTTTTGCTACAGTTTTCATCATCACCATCTTCCCTCTCAGGACTATTTTCGAAACATGTTACTACTCCTCCTTTGAGAATAAATAAATAAAAATCATGTTGTTCATTCTTACTCAGATGAATACCATGTGCAAGCCTTTTATTGGTGCATTCGTACGAACATTGTGTACCACTTGTGGTTTGCAATGTCATCCATGTACATGCCAACATCTGAATGTGTATTTCGAAAATTCATATAGACCCAATGTGTAGCAAAATCTTGATGTTCAGAACTTGATGATGGTCTATGCAAGTAAAACTTGAATTTGATATTCTATGTGAAACAAACATGGATTCGATTGATCTCAATGAAGTTACAATAACTGGATGGAAATCTAATCCACACAACATTCATTCCAGATTACTGAAATTATAGCAAATCACAACAAACAGGTTCATAAAAACTGAAGCTTTAAAGAGACAGAGATGAAGGAGTTAACCTGGTAACGCCACGTGATGACCTCCTTGAAAGACGGAAACCTGAAACCCTAGATTGAGACTTTTGGGGGTTTTTAATTTTGAAATTAAGGCAAAACAGACAAGGTGTTTAATTAATGGCCGCGACTATTTGGCACCACAGATTCTTCTCGCCCATATCATTCATCTAATGTTTTCTTTTCTCGCACGTTTCACTTTCTGTCTCAAATCACAATTTTCTTCGACATCACCCATTTGAACCATTACTTGTCTCTTCTCCCTCGTTCTCTATTTTCACGACCATCATTCTTCTTCTAACATCTTTTTCTTCTCCTATAATCTTATTCATATTTTTTGCAACTTTTTTCTTTCATTTCTCTTATTCTTTTCACTATTTTCTTCCCTCCCCATCTGGTGGCACCCCTTGTATATTCTCTTCATTCCCTCAAATAGAAATTAAAGACAAAATCGAAAAAGAAGAGTTTGAGCCTTTAAAAGGATTTTGATTCTGTCACCCTCTCCCTTTTCTTATTCTCATTCCCCTTGCACTTTCTATTTTTCTCGCCCTCACGGTGGCCTATTCCGCGACTGCAAGTTTTTCACTCACAAGTGCCTCCGCAAGAGTCAAATTTCTTTGCTCTTACAATGGCCTCTGCGAGTGGGGAACCATCCTCGCACGGACCGCCGCAGGGGCGAAAAAAATAAAACAGAAAGTGTGAAGGGGGGAGGAGAATAGTGAAAGGGGGAGGGGCAATGGCCTGTGCAAAAAGAAAGAGAAAGTAGGATAATGAGATAGGGGAACTAAGAGAGAGTGGGCGAATAAAATATAATGGGAAAAGTGAGAAAAGGGAAAGAGAAGAAGAATATGGAAAAGGGGCGACAATGACTGTTGTGGCTTCATCTTCTCTATCTCTCGCTCAATGTAGTCAAAGCCATCCAAAGCCACCGCATAAAGCCGAAAGTCAAGCCACGACATCTCGTTTCGCCTTGGTCAAATCGAGGTTACTACCCTAAAGTCACGAAAAACCACTGTTTTTAGCATTTTTTTTGTTGAAGCGTGAAGCCACCAAAGGTATGAATTCACTAAACAAAATAGTTTTTGTCTTTTCATTTTTTGTCTTTCTCCTTCTCTCTTTAGAACTTTGCGGCTGAATCAAAAATATTTAATAGAGCAACAGTTGGAGATCTTTCATTTTCTTCTCATTTTTTCTTTCTCCTTATCTATTTAGAGCTTCACGGCTGAATCAGAGAGCTCCAATAGAGCAACAGTTGGAGATCTTGCTCGAGGTACGAATCTTCTTACCTTATTCTTCTTTTTGCCTTCTTCTCTCTTTCAATTCAGGATAGCTTCGTGATAGCAGCAGATTAGTTTCACTTTTTCCTTTTCCTCTCATCTCCTTCGTTTCTTCTTCATTTGTTGAATCAAATTCTCTTTGTTTCTTCACTCACTCATTTGTTCTTCTCTTCATGGAGCTTTCAAATGCCGATTTTCAAAGGATAACACACTCACACATCTTCTGCACTTGTACCTTCCGACAATTCTCTAATGGATGCCACAAAAAATTTCACCATCATGACCCTGAAGAAGGAACCAACATCACTGAGTACCACTACCAGCCGCTACCGTAGTAGCATGGGAGGAGACTCAATTCAATCTTATTCCATGGCGATTTCAAAGGTCAATCCCGAGCTTCAATGCCCATATTGCAAAGAAAACGCTCCCAAATGACTCAATAATTATCTTATCGAAGTATCTTACTCAGTTCTACATTTGGGGTTTCTTGATTTCGTATCATTTACGTTTTATTGCTCTCAATTTGAAATTTTGGGATATAGTGTTTGCTAATTTTTCTCTTTTTGCTCATTTTGTTGTCTAGATATTTCAATTTTATCTATTTTCTTAATTTGAAATTTTGAGAAATGTGGTTCATCTCATTGTTAAGATTTTGCTCTGTTGTTTGGTATTTTTGTTGCAGTGAATGGTAACAAACATCACAACATAGAAAATAATACTTTATCTCTCCACTATGCGTTCACTCTACCAACTTTTTTCAATATTTTTTTACTTTTCATTAAATATGAATCTCAACCCTCAATATTTTTCCTAACTTTCAATCTTAGTCATTTCTTATCTCTAATTCCTTATAATTTGACGCATGTCCTTGTCAGCAATGAACAATAAAGCACCACTCTGAATTGGGTAAAAAAAAATATTTATGATTCTGATTTTTGAATTTCAAAAATAGATCACCATTTATCACATAGTAAAAAATACATAAAACATAATGAACTCGTGCAATGGACATGCATAGATTTGTTACATTTCCTGGGTCAATTATTTTTTAATTAACCTACGCCCCCAAATCTACTCTATTTGCAAGTGTCTTTTACATGAGTGTTGTAAAGAAAGCTTGGGGAGGTGTGATGCTTTTTACAAGATTGTGGGATTAGAAATTTATATTATCACTTGGAAAAAAAAATAAAAAAAATCCATGTGATTGTGCCATTGATGTCTAAATGTTGTTACCCAAATACATGATAAATCTTTAAATAAAATGAAACAAATACTTTAAGACAAATTTTTTTTACAATATTTTACTAACTTTTAAGCACTACTATAGCCAATTTGGATGTAAAAAACATTATATATCTCATTTTCCTGCATTCTAATAAGAAAAATATTAATTTGGAACCTTAGAAAAATACCAACATTATATATCTCAACATTAATGCAGAAAAAACATATACAATTATGCTTTAAATATGAAAACAAATACGCAAATGCACAAAAGCAAACAATGGATGCTACTTACAATCCAAACAAAAATCCTAAACCCAAAGATAAACTCACTTACCGATGAGTTTTTTTTTTTTTTCGAAAGGCAAGCTTGGGGATTAAATGGGCTCCCCAGACCACAGAAAAAAGAAAATAAAATTACATTCTATCATATAATCTACCGCTAGCATCTTCAAAAATGATCTTTTTGAGGTCTTTTGCAAAGGAATTGGAAGCTATCTCCAGGAATTCAGCACTAGGGAGAAGTTTAGAAAGTTTGTCTGTAGCTTGATTGGTTTCTCTCATTGCATGTATGACCCTATAGTCTTCAAAGTCTGTGAGAGAGTGTTTTATTCTACAGTGAGTGTGCCTAGCCTCCCATGGAGGAAATTCAGTTGAAGTGAGATACTTGAGGGCATTCTTTGAGTCTCTGCAGAAAACAACTTTACGTAGCCCATGCTTCTTAGCCAATATCATTCCCATCTCGACTCCTTGTCACTCATGGAGAATAACAGATTTTCCCACTGAGGAGCCTGCAGCTGCCGCTATAACGGTTCCATCATGAGATCTAATGATGGCCCCATAACCTCCCCTCGTTCCAGCCAATGAACCATCAGAATTAACTATGAACCACTGTTGTTCTGGTTTTTTCCAAGCATGCTTACTCGGAATTTTAAGTTTAAAATGCACCAGAACTCTCCATTTATCACAAAACTTCCGATTATAGTCGTTATCATCCATTGTCAGGTTCAGCACCGCTGTCCTCATGCGCACATCCATGACTATACGATCAACCAGATCAATAGCAACTACACGCTTTCCCTGAAATATTCTTTTATTGCGCTCATTCCATAAGTGATATATTGTCGCATTAAAAGCCAGCTTCTTTATCATGACGCAAGGGTCATTCCCCTTGAAGTGAGATAGACACCAATCGACCTCTTGATTCCACGCCAAAGGAGTGTGATCATAGCCCATATAATGCAAGATATAAGACCAAACCAACTTTGAATACCAACAGGAGAAGAAAAGGTGGTTTTCATTCTCTGAATCCATTCGACATAAACTACATAAAGAGACATCAATCTTACTCCAAGCCTTTAGTTTGTCCTGAGTTTTCAAGGCCCCATGCATGACTAACCAAGTCTGGAAGCTGTGTCTTGGGATTCTTCCCTTGAACCAAACCAAGCTGGACCATGGGACCTGGGGAAGTTTGCTTCTAATAGCATGGTATGCTTCCTTGTTAGAGAACTGACCTTGTTTGCCTCCCATCCACACAACTTCATCCTGAAACCTAACATCAAGCTCCACTGAACTCAAGTCATCAAAAATCTCACTAATAGCACGACGAAATTGATCATGAGCTCCCCATTCGCCTTGTCTAATTAAGGCACTGACCTTGACATTCTTGTGCAGCATGGAATCATACTGTAATTGTTGAGGGAATCGTGACATAAGAAGCCCCATTGGGTGCCATGGTTCTTTCCACAGGTATGTCCCTTTTCCATCTCCTATCAAGTGAGTAATCAGAGTACCAGCAACATCTCTGCATTTTATAATGTGCTTCCAACACCATGAACAATCCCTTGGGATGCCCATCAACCAAAAGTCCCTCCTTTTAATTAAATTTTTCCGTACCCACTTCACCCACAGGTTCTCCTTTTTGAAGTTATGTTCCATATGTGGTGAGTCATCGCGGCTATATTAGAGGTTTCAATGCTTCTAATACCCAATCCCCCTTCATTGTAAGGAGTATGGACTTTCTTCCATCCTACCAGGGGAGTTTTCTCAAAGGTATCCACTGCGGACCATAGAAAATTCCTCATGATGGCATTCAGATCATTAATAGTCTCCTTAGGAATGGAGTAGCAGGACGTCCAATACACATGGAGACTGTTGAGAACTGACATGACCAGAGTGACTCTCCCAGCATACGACAGCGCCTTATTCTTCCACGATAATATCCGCTTCCTGACTCTTTCAAGTAAGGGGATGCAATCGTGATGATTAAGTCTTGTTGTAATAAGAGGAAGACCGAGATATTTGACAGGAAGAGAGCCCGGACTTAATCAAAGGACCTTAGTGATCTCCTGCACTTCACTGTTGAGAACGCCTGCTGTATAGATGTTGCTTTTGGAGCAGTTAATTGCAAGACATGTGCATTCTCTAAAACTGTTAAAAACTTCACTTAATGCCCTGGCCGAGTGTTGGTCACCATTGAAAAAAAACCATTAAGTCATCGGCAAAGCTTAAGTGAGTGATAAGGGGGTCACTACACTTGAAATGCAGCTTGTAAGTGCCCTCCTTGACCTTCTTCTTTAACAAAAGGTGGAAAACTTCCATCACGAGAACGAACAAGTAAGGAGACAGAGGGCACCCTTGACGAAGACCTCTCGCCGCCTTAATGTAGCCCTTTGGAGATCCATTGACGGATATGGAGAACCTGGCATTTGTGATGCACATTCTAATCCATTTGATAAACTGCTCCGGGAAGCGCATATTGCGCATGATGTGGTAGATGGACTCCCACCTTATAGTGTCATACGCCTTCCGTAGGTCAATCTTCGCAGCACATCTCGGAGGGCCATGATCCCTGTGGTAGTTCCTAACTAGCTCATGAGCTAACATTATGTTATCATGGATGTATCTTCCTTTGATAAATGTAGACTGGTTTAAACTGACTAACGTCCCAACCATTCCTTTCATTTTGTTCATCATAATCTTAGCAATACACTTGTAAAGAACAGTACAGTAGGAGATAGGCCTGTAATCACTAAGGTAAGTAGCATTAGGAACTTTAGGAATTAAAGCAATATACGTTGCATTTACCTCCCCAAGAAGACATCCACTTCTAAAATAGTTTTGCACAGCTCTGACGAAGTCATCACCAATTAATCTCCAAGCTGATTTAAAGAACAGCGACGAGAATCCGTCTGGACCAGGCGCCTTGTTGTTGTCTATAGCAGAAAGAGCTTCAGTTATTTCGTCCCTTGTGACTTCTTTCTGCAAGTCCTTCCCTTCATCCTCAGTGAGGGTGCTCTGAACTTGCGAGTTGTCAATGATTGAAGAATCGTAATCTTCTTGAAGGCCCCCATACACCTCCTTAAAATAACGAATGCATTATGCACTTATCTCTTCTGTTGTGTCTAGTTTTTCATTAGAAGCATTGTATAAAGACAAAATTTTGTTCTTCGATCTTCTCTCTTTAAGTCTGTTGTGGAAAAACGATACGTTCTCGTCTCCGTCACGCATATGCTTGGTCCTCCACTTTTGCTCTATCTCAGAGATTTCATTCCTGATTGCCCATGCGTACTGCTTCACTGCTTCACGCTCTTGAGCAGCAATAGATTGATCAAGAGGTTGGGCCTGCATTGCAGTCTGTAAGTTATCCATCATTTGCCTAGCTGTCATAATAGAGCTTTTGGTATTGATAAAACGTGCCTTCCTCCATTCGATCAAATTGTTTTTTACATGCTTAAGCTTCTTGACAAAACGAAACATTGCATTACCTTCAAATTCAATAGCCCAGGCTTGAATAACAACATCGCAATAACCTTGCTCCTTGAGCCAATAATTATAGAATTTGAAGGGAATAGGCCCTGCACTCTTGTATTCATATAAGGTCAGGATCATAGGCGAGTGATCCGATACCCCAGGAGGTAAGAACTCTGCCTCTGTGTCTGGTACATTGTGAACCCACTCTTGGTTAACCATTACCCTATCAATCTTGGACATGATCCTATTGTCTCCAATCTGCTTATTGCTCCAGGTCAGGTGGCAACCCTTGTAACGACAGTCAAATAAATGAGCTTGCTGGATGCAGTTCAAGAGGTCCATGAAATGCGACGGCCTTATTGCCTCGCCACCGACCCGTTCTTGAGAGTTTAAGATAGAATTAAAGTCTCCCATAACCGCCCAAGGGGCCTTGTTCAAGTGAGCAAAGTGCTCTAATTCAGTCCAGAGACTTTTCCTGACCAGATAATTGTTGCTTCCATAAACAAACGTCATTACACACGAGTAACCATTCGGCCAAATCGTCTCAATAAATATGGCATGATCTGATATAGACAGGATGTTAACATTCTCTGCTTGGGGGTCCCATGCAAGCCAAATCCTTCCTCCATGCACCAAATCATTATTATCAATAACCACCCAGTCGCGTAACAGATTTCTTTGAATATGCGCTTTGCGATCATCACTTACATTAGTTTCCACCATGCCAATAATACTAAGTTTATGTTTACTAACCAAACTTCTAACTTCTTTTTGCTTTAAAGGGTCATTGAGCCCTCGAACATTCCAACATCCATCTTTTATCATTAAGAACTTTGCTTAGGAGTGGTCGGTCCCCCCGTCTTACGGTTTACTTGTTTATGGTTGTTTCTGCAGAAATTAACTGTGAAGCAGTACCTGAATTCAGATTGGGTTGTGCTTCCTCCAATTGCAAAGCATTGAATGGGTTGTTCTTATTGATCAGAAGATTGTTGAGTCTAGATTGTCCCCTTGGGTCTTTGAGTATCCCCTTCAGTGGCTGCCCCGCTTGTAACCCACCATTCTTAGGGCCCTCTTTGGGATGTACAATGGGTTTAACAATTGCTTTGTCAAATACTGCAGCTCCTTTGGGGCTGTCCTCTTGTGTTTGTTCTAATTCTGCTACCTCACTTGAACTAGTTGGAGTTGAACTAATTGGGTCTGCAATAATAGCAAGTTCAATAGAGCTAGTAGGGGTAGTTACTCCTTCTTTTTCCACTGCTATTTCCTTGCCTTTGTCATCCTTGTGAATGTACTTCTCAAGGATAACATCCCCAGTAGTGAGACTAGTCTCCTGGGCCAGAAGAGAAATGTTGTGTGCTTGTTCCAGGCCAGTCTTAGATTGTTTTTGTTTGAATGTATGCCTGCCTGAGGCTCTCTCCCATTGTACTCCTACTGCTGTGTTCTCTTTTTTCTTATCTGATTTAGCTCCATCAACTGCTCTCCACACCCTGACTAAATTGGGCTTAGGTTGCTTTTGTTTTGGGCAGTGAGAAGAGTTGTGTCCAAATCCTACGCAAACTCCACACCTTGCAGGCTTCCATGAGTACTCCACCTCCACTGTAACCATCTTTCCATCATCCATGACAACAGGTATAGAAGAAGGGAACTGACTGATAGAGTTTATTTCGATACACACTCTAGCAAATGCCAGTCTGGTTCGGTTTTCGGTGGCCTTGTCTAGCATAAGGGGGGTCCCCAAAGCACTCGAAATTGCTTGCAATCCTTCTGTACTCCACAAGAACAGAGGAACTTTTCGTAAATTAACCCAGATTGGAATCGAGTTTAAAACTTCAGTTTCTGCTTCCATATAAGGTCGCCATGGCCTAATCAGAAAAAGTCTGCTAGCAATGTAAATCGGGCTAATCTCAGTGACTTTGTTTTTATCTTCTTCAGTCAAGAATTTAAATACGAAAGCACGTTCGCCATAAACAGACATCTCAAAGCTGTTCTTTAGTCCCCACATTCTCTTCAATCGTTCCTGGACATAGCCATAAGCGAGTCTTTTGCCAACAAAGTTCCCAATGAGATATTGTTCACATTCATCTAACCTGGTTTCATGCTCTGCAAGTTTTATATGGACCACTGGAATTCCATTTTCTATTCTGGGAGGCACAAATCTAAGTTTCGAGTTATTCCTCGCATTGAGATGTGCAAACAAGGAGGCCCAACACATCTTGTTCTGCTCAAGAGTTGTATCGCCATTAGATCATACAGTATGATAAACCCCATTAAGGTGGGCAAGAGAATGAGTTGCTGCATTCGATGTTTCATCCGAAGAATTGACAACTACTCGGTTTGCGCCTCCGTAGTCGGATTCGCTACGGTCCATGGGGACATTGCTACTCTTATGATTTGAATCAGCAGTCATCTCTTGATCCTGAGCAAGCGATGGGCAAGTGCTAGGGTTTCCATGCTCGAACCTCTTGTTGTGAATACCTTCCCCACGAGGGACAACAGGGTTGGTGTCGGTCCCGGTCTCGCGCATCACCAACAGGACATCGAGCTACTATTTCCAGTAGATCGATGATATGCAGAGCGAGATTACTGTAGATCTCCAATAACCCTAGAATCGCCCTTGGTTTTTCACTTACTTACCGATGAGTTGGAAATCAAACAATGCGTTTTTGAGTTTTTAGGTTTTGGAGACTTTGAGGGTTTAAGGATATTGATTTTTAAAGATTTTCGAGGGAGGGGAAGAGATTTATAAGAGATTTGAGTGTGATGAAAGATTTGGAAGAGATTTGAATGTGGGAGAGGGAGAAACCGTTGTGGGAGAGAGAAGCATCTCAAAATCTCTTGTCGATTTGAATGGGGAGAGATAAAATGTTGGATTTTAATTTATATAGATGGTGTAAGAAAGTATGGTGGTGTGAGAAAATTTGATGATATGAGAGAGTAAAATAGTGTAAAAAAATAATGGTGATGTCGTTTAGCGGCTGCCTAACCACCCATCGCTCGCTCCTTTTCCCTCGCTCCCTAGAATTTCTGATTTGTTACATATCTTGAGGACCTGAGTTAATTATTTTTAATTAACCTTCACCCCAAATCTACTCTATTTGGAAGTGTCTTTTACGAATAATTCTAGGTGGCCTGTGTTTGTTGCCTAGGAGACTGCCAGGACCCTCCTGGGCACGTGCCTGGGAGGGTCTTTGGCACGTGAACCCAGGCCCAAATTTGGGCTCCAAAAGCTCTTGATTGGCTCCAAAAAAAATTCTCCAAAATCATAGATTTTCTCATCTCGCCTCTTCTGCTCCGCTCCTCGTCACGCCTCTTCAGATATCGCAGCGAAGCCCAAAGGCCACACCATTTCTAGGGTTTTTTTATTAAGAGGGTTTCTCTTCTTTTTCAGGTACGTTTTTGTCTGCAATCACTGCTTAATATCTTGAAATTTGATTGATAATGCTGGTTTGTCTTTGAGGCCACACCATTTCTTGGGTTTCTAGAGTTTTTTTTTTCTTTTTAAAACTCGAGTTCTAAGAGGATTTGTATCTTAAAGTGTCTAGTTAGAGAAGGGTTTGATTTGATAATTGTAAGTTTTTTAAGACCAAATAGAAAACCATATTGATGGAATGAATGAAACTATTAGCCATTGAGAGTGGATGGGTAGGGAAAAACCTTCATAGATACAGTCATTGTACCCTCATCCCCAAGATTCATTGGGAAAAAGATGTTATTTGGAGAATGTTTTGGATGGATTAAACATGGGTAACTAGTAATTTAGTTATGATTTGTTTAACTACTTAGTGGTTATGGAAGTGACTAGTAAATATTAGTTATGAATTACTAAATTTACAATTCATTATGATATTAAATAGGAATTGGTAAACTTAGAATTGGTACAGTCTACTCCTTAAATATGAAAATTTGTGAGAATAATATTTTCTTTTGTCATGGAATTATATTTTTTATTGCGTTTTGATATGTATTTCAATACACATGTAGATACTCTTACGTACATATCTGATGATAACTACCCCTTTAATAGGTTCATTAAGAAGAAACTTTAGAAGAGATAAGGGATGGATAGTGTAGAAGATATTGAATTGATGGATCGAGAATGAAAAAATTTTAGAAGAGATAAGGGATCCTACAGAAGTGATGGAATTCAGCGGCATTGATGAGTACCAACGTTATTATCATGACTATGGTAATAAAATAGGATTTCAAGTGAAAATAAAGAATACAGAAAAAGATGAAAATGAAAAACCTATATTCATTACGCTTGCATGTGGTCGGTCTGGGCAGCATACAAATAAATCACAAAGTGGTGTAAACAAGCAGGGTACAACTAAATGTGGATGTTTGGCTAAAATTAGAGGTAAAATACGCTCTGATGGAACAGTGTTAGTGACAAAAGTAACAGTTGATCACAATCATGAATTGAGCCCCAAAAAATCAAGATTTTATCCAAAAAATAGAGTTATGAGCTCGTATGTGAAGAAGAAGTTGGATTATAATGATAGGGCATGTATTAGGCAAAATAAGAATTTTACTTCATGTGTGGTTGAAGCTGGTGGTCATGATATTCTGCAATTTTCTCAGAAAGATTGTTACAATTATCTGGATAAAATGAGGAGGTTGAGACTAGGGGAGGGGAATGCGGAGGCCATTCATAACTACTTCCAAAAAATGCAAGCTAACAATGCTGATTTCTTTTATATGATGGATTTGGACAATAAAGGGAGATTGAGAAATGTTTTTTGGGCTGATGCATGGAGCAAAGCAGCTTACAAGGATTTTGGAGATGTTGTTACCTTTGACACTACATACTTAACAAATAAGTATGACATGCCATTTGCTCCTTTTATTGGGGTGAACCATCACGGTCAGTCAATTCTTTTGGGATGTGGATTGATATGTCGTGAGGCCATTGAAGAATTTGTTTGGCTTTTCAAAACTTGGCTTGTGTGTATGAATGACAATGCTCCGACGACTATAATCACTGATCAAGATAGGGCAATGAAGAGGGCCATTGAAATTGTATTTCCCAGCACACGACACAGATGGTGCTTGTGGCATATTATGAAGAAGTTGCCTGAAAAATTGTCCGATTGCAATCAATATGAGGCAATCAAGTTTGCAATGCAAAGAGCAGTTTACGATTCCTTGTTTCATGAAGAGTTTGAAGTAAATTGGCATGGTTTCATTGAGAAATATTATCTGCAAGAAAATGATTGGTAATGAGGATTATATCTTGAAAGAATGCGTTGGGTGCCAACATATCAAAGATCTACTTTTTGGGCGGGGATGTCTTCAACTCAAAGGAGTGAAAGCATGAATGTTTTTTTGATGGTTATGTAAATTCGAAGACCACTTTGAAGCAATTCGTTGAACAATATGAGAATGCACTACGAAGTAAGGTTCAAAAGGAAGCTGAATCGGACTTTAAATCGTATAACTGACTGATCCCTTGCATTACTCCTTATGCAATAGAGAGAACTTTTCAAATTGCCTACACTACAAAAAAATTTAAGGATTTCCAACAAGAGATAGCAAGGAATGTATGTTGTACAATAAGTAGTGAAGTTATAGATAAAAGTGGCTTTGAGGTATACACTATTAGACAACACTTGGTGATAGGAGATAGGCAACGTTCAGTCAATTTTATAGTATATTTTAATGTTGCCGACTTCAATATCAAGTGTAATTGTCAATTGTTTGAGTTCAAGGGGATCTTATGCAGACATGTATTGAAAGTGTTGTTTGAAAGACATATTCATGCTATACCAGATAAATATGTTCTTCGGAGGTGGAGGAAAGATGTGAAGGTGGCTCATACAAGGGTTAAGATTGTTTATTCAGATTGGGGAATGAAACCTGAAAATCAAAGGTTTGACAAGATGTGCAGTCACTTCTATGAAATAGCCGACTACGCCGCTGAGGATGAAAAAAATACATGCCAAGTTCATGAATGGATCACTTTGAAAATGGAGCAACTCAAAACTGATGATGGTGATGAGGGTGTTGATTCACATGGGTTTTTGGAATTTGGGTCCAATACTACTAGTTCTGGGATGCAATCCAACATTCATAGTCCATTACCGGTTCGTAAAAAAATTTAAGGATGCAACCCATAGTTGAAAAAAATTTAAGGATGCAACCCACATGGCTCTAATTCAAGGATGCAACCCACAGTTGAAAAAATTTGTAAAAAAATACAACGGAAAAAAAATAAACAAGCAAATAAAGATCAAGCACTTTAGAAGAATGTGGTATGTTCTGCAATATGTGTTTTATGAATATTTAATTTCTTAAGTCTAGAATATTAAATTTGATGTGCACATGTCATTTGTAGGGTTGTTCCCAAAGTGGAATTGAAGGTTCGAAATATTTGACACCGCATTCATTAAATCCAAATACCCATGTTTGTTTTTAATAAATTTACTGACTATCACTTATGATTTGTATTTGTCGACTTGAAGGATGAAACAATTGTGTCACAATCTGGTAACGCATTACTAGGAATGAATCATATTTATTCATTCCTCTCACAGGTATATAAACCAAGGGGTCACACTATTTGTTACTACTGCTGTTATTTTTTGCAGTGCAATTCTTTATTATTTATTTATTTATTTTTGCAGCCACCAGCTTCAAACAACGGCGTGGAGTTGCCAGATTATGGGTGGTTGTGAATTCACTGTAAGTTCATTGTCTCAGTGTTGTTTTAGTTGAAAGCAACAAAGATCATCGTTAGATGATAACAAATGATCATTAGGATTTTTGTCTGTTCAATAAATGAATGGCAGTTTACATTCCTATCTCATTGTCATGGCAGTTTGCATTCCTTCAAATGAATGGCAGTTTACATTCCTATCTCATTGTCATGTCAGTTTGCATTCCTTCAAATTAATGGCAGTTTACAAATGAATGGCAATTTACATTCCTATCTCATTGTCATGGCAGTTTACATTCAACAAATTAATGGCGGGTTTCAGAAAAGAAGGCAAAGGCTTGGTGTGCCTCAAAGGGTTTCAATGTGGAAGCAGTTTTTCAGTGCATAGCAAAGGATGCCCTTAAAACCAACCCAAAGAAGAAATGTAAATTATTAGCATTTAGGAGAGGAACTGATGTCTGTGTCATCTGTATTCTATTATGATGACTGAAGTCACTTCATCCAACTTTTAATTTGTTCTTTTGTTGGTTTATGATGTATAACAGATTATTGTGTTGTTTGAATATTTTGTTTTTTGTACTCTTCATTCAGAACTAGTACTCTTCATTCAGAACAACATGTTTATGCAGAAAAACAAGAGACTTGCCTTTGCTGATATTAACAAAATATACATTCATTCAGAACATAACTGAATACATGTTTGAAATACCACTTACAGAGTATTCAAAAAGCCACAAGTTTGAACAAAAAAACTACCATTATCATAAGAAACACCACTAGCAGTGCATTAATCAAATCCCTTGTCAATGCCCATTTATCATTGTTCGCTTGAGCTTCACCCGCGCGAGCGTGATACTGATTTTTCATATCTTTGAAGATATTTCTTGCCTCGTAGTTCTTATTTTTCACCTCTGCAGCAAATGATGAGCTTGCCTTGTCGTTATATTCCACCACTTCTAAGTGAACCCACTCTTTATAACTAGCATGAGCCTCGGCAACTGAGGCAAAACCCTTGTACAAATTACCTCTATACCCTGTTACTTGGAATGAACAATATTGCCAAGTTGCGTAAATTCCAGGGACACGACCGCGATATACCACATATGCCTTGTATGTCATTGTTGGGTTAAGATCCTTATTTCAACATTAAAAAAATGTTATTAAGCTAAAGATGCCAATAACACAGTAAAAAAATTCAACAATGGAGAAAAAAACTGGGTTGCTTGAGCTTCATCAGTGGCTTAACATAAGGTGATTCAGAGGCTCACAAGGGTCAGTTTCACAATTTGACAAATTGGGGTGACAAATTTGGTCTAAATAATTCACAAAAATGCAAAAATGATCCTTTTTTTTCGAAATAATTAGTCATGGTAGTCCTCTAGCAAAAATGCAAGAAAGAAAAAACTTTTTTTTCGACATGGTTTCAGGCTGTTGAAACCAACTTTTTTTGCTTGTAACACCATTTACTAAAGATTTTTTTAGGATTTTTGAATATGGAAAAACAAAAATTGCATTTCCTGGTAAAAAAATTTACCTGTAGTCCAATACCTAAATTCAAATGCATTGAGATATTTATAGTAATTTGATCGATCCATCAATACAAAACATGTAAACCCATGATTATGATTTGCAACTAGCAGAGAAAAAAAAAAGAGAGGGCAAGATGAGCAACAAAATAGGAAGTTTTCCCCATCACCTTTTGCATTTTCATTTTCATTTTCATTTTCTCACTCCCAGTAATGAGTATTCTGCTGGTGCTGGTGGGAAACAGAGCAGTACCAGTTCAGCTGAGCTGTACCAATTCTCACAAATTTTCACATTTAAAGAGTAGACTATACCAATTCTAAGTTTACCAGTTCCTATTTAATATCACAGTGAATTGTAAATTTAGTGATTCATAACTAATATTTACTTGTCACTTCCTCTGAACATAACCACTAAGTAGTTAAACAAATCATAACTAAATTACTAGTTACCCATGTTTAATCCATACAAAACATTCTCCAAATAACATCTTTTTCCCAATGAATCTTGGGGATGAGGGTGCAATGACTGTATCTATGAAGGTTTTTCCCTACCCATCCACTCTCAATGGCTAATAGTTTCATTCATTCCATCAATATGGTTTTCTATTTGGTCTTAAAAAACTTACAATTATCAAATCAAACCCTTCTCAAACTAGACACTTTAAGATACAAATCCTCTTAGAACTCGAGTTTTAAAAAGAAAAGAAAAACTCTATAAACCCTAGAAATGGTGTGCCCACAAACTAGCATTATCAATCAAATTTCAAGATATTAAGCAGTGATTGCAGACAAAACGTACCAGAAGAAGATGAAAAAGAAGAGAGACCCTCTTAATAAAAAAAAACCCTAGAAATGGTGTGGCCTTAGGGCTTCGCTGCGATATCTGAGGAGGAGCAGGGGAGGCGTGACGAGGAGCGGAGCAGAGGAGGCGAGATGAGCAGATCTGCGATTTTGGAAAAAAAATTTGATTTTGGAGAAACAATTTTGGAGCCGAGATCAAGAGCTTTTGGAGCCCAAATTTGGGCCTGGGTTCACGTGACAAAGACCCTCCCAGGCACGTGCCCAAGAGGGTCCTGGCAGTCTCCTAGGCAGGCCACCTAGAATTATTCGCAAAACACACTTCCAAATAGAGTAGATTTGGGGGTGAAGGTTAATTAAAAATAATTAACTCAGGTCCTTGGTATACACGTAATTATTACAAAATATATCCCTTAATTTATATATGTTAGTGTTTCAATTAATATATTTTATTCTAATTATTTAATTTTTATGTTTTTGTAGGAATCTGCGCGCGTGAACGATAAGATCGCATTAAGGCGACAATTTGAGGAAATTATTAATCTGTTGATTCTAACGGTGGTACAAAAGAGTGGTTCACACATCCAAGCCCAAGCCCAGGAAGTTAGAATCCTAAGCCCAACAATAGGGAAACCCTATTTAGGTATTCTCTTCCTTTTTCTATAAAAAAGGGGGTCTCGTCCACATCTTTGCTCTCTCTCTTTTCGAATCTCTTTTCTTGCCTGCCGCCATCACTACCTCCATCCGGGCAGAGACATAGACCCCTGTGTCTCTCGCCACTAACCAACCACCATCTCGCCACCGTCACTAACCACCCTGTTCACGGTACAAACGTCAACCTCATCACCGTCCTCGCCACCGTCATCCCTGTCCATAACACAGCCGCCACCACCATCTCCTTCTCTCTCTCACACAGCCACCATCACCCGAGCACCATTGCCACCACTGCGCGCACGGCACTGCCGCGAAACAGGGAGCACCTCCATATTTCTCTCCCCTCGTTGCCGCCACTGTTCCTTCTCTTCATCTCGAGCTCCTTCTTGCATCACTCTCTCACGACCACCGCCGCAAGCGGCGCGTCAGCCGGCACACAACATCCGCGACAGAGTCTCCACCACCCCGCAACAGGGAGTCCCTGTTCCTCGTCCTCCTTTGCATTTGAATTGATTTCATTGCTTCCTCAACCTTTCTCTGTCTTCTTGCAGGTACAGGAACCCAACCAGAGGTGAGGAAGCTCGCGAGGAGCGGAGAATAGCGGCGGAGCTGGTCGCGTCTCGTTGGAGAAGACGAAGGAAGCAGCAAAGCGGGTTTCGCGCGGGAGAAACTGTTTTTCATTTTGAAAAACAGTTGGGGCTATTTGCACCCCGAGAACTTGTAAGAGCCACCACATTGTAAATTTAGCTGTTTTTCTCGGGATTTGTGTGCGGACAGGAAGTGATGGATTCCTCCTCGATTGATGCTGTGACCACCACCACCATGGTCACTAAACCCCCGCAAGGTGAAGAGGTGAACTCCTAGATGTAACGCACTAGATTAGTAATTGATTCGCTTTAAGTGTTCACGATGAATAATGATGTTTAATGATTCTCACTTTTATTTAATATAGAAATTTATGTTATTTTAGTGACAGAGATTTCATAGATTTCTTCGTAGATTTTTATTACTCCGGTGATTATCTTTTATTCTCCATATAAGCTTAGTCACGCTTTTCTTATGTGTGGAATGTTTAAAGATTAATTGATTCTGGTAGGTTAGTTATATGTGATCGTCATTTATTACGGTATTGTCTCCGGATATATCGTAAGTTTAGAATATCACATATGACAAACCTTTGTGCTTTTCTTAGAAGAAGTGAAATCTTAAATTCATTTATATTAGGATACATTAATGATTAAAAGATTATTTTTCCGATTACGTCGTTTGGGATGTGAAACACGTAGTTGAGTCATCATAGCGAATCAATACTAGTTAGCGTGTGAAGTCTAGGAGGGATTCTTGGAACCTTGTGATTTTTCCAAACTTAATTTTCATTAAATTAAATTCAATTTCGTATTTTAAATTTGTTAGAATTTATTAACTTTAGTTTCGCATAGTTTGTTTTCCTTAACCTTATTTTGTAGATCGTTTTTCCTCGTGGGATCGACACCCCATTCTTTACTGCAATTGACCGCGTGTGTTGTTTGGGCGTAATCAGTCCTCAAGATATGTAACAAATCAGAAATTCTAGGGAGCGAGGGAAAAGGAGCGAGCGATGGGTGGTTAGGCAGCCGCTAAACGGCATCACCATTATTTTTTCACACTATTTTACTCTCTCATATCATCAAATTTTCTCACACCACCATACTTTCTTACACCATCTATATAAATCAAAATCCAACATTTTATCTCCCCCCATTCAAATCGACAAGAGATTTTGAGATTCTTCTCTCTCCCACAACGGTTCCTCCCTCTCCCACCTTCAAATCTCTTCCAAATCTCCTCCCTCTCCCTCGAAAATCTTTAAAAATCGATATCCTTAAACCCTCAAAGTCTCCAAAACCTAAAAACTCAAAAACGCGTTGTTTGATTTCCAACTCATTGATATTCACATAATTATTATATAATATACCTCCTAACTTATGTTTGTTAGTGTTTCAAATAGTGTATTTTAGTCTAATCATTGTATTTTTGTAGGATTTGGAGTTTAAAAGTCAAAAGTGCATTAGCGTGGTGAATTTTGAAATTCATGGACAAATTAACGAAGTGGAGCGGAAGACACTCAAGCCAAATATTAAGAGAACCAGAGAAAAAAAATGAAGGAAATTAGTTTTGAATTTTGGTGGTACAAAGAAGTAATATGGATGAACATAGCAAAACCCAATTTTCCTTTTATTAAAACATAATCCAAACAAAAGGGGTGAGACCCTTTTGTTTCCAATTGGATTTGGCTTGGGGATCCATCAACATAGAATGGGTATTTTGGTTGCTAAGTTGGGCTCAATAGGGCAAAGAGGCTTTTTAACCAAAAAGAGGACAACACAGAAACAAAAAAAAGAAGTTTTGGATTTTATTTGTTTTCTTGAAAAAAAAGGACGGCTGGACAAGAATAAAGAGGGCAGCAACAGCAACAGTCGAGGCAGGCGGTTTTGCTCGAGAAAAGAAAGCGCAAGAAGCTGCCATAACGCAGCAGCAGTAGCGAAGACGCAGCCGTAGCGAAGGCGCAGGACAGCAGCGCATACGCTGTCCAGGACAGCGTGAACACATGCAAACACAGCAGCGCAGCAGCAGAGTACAAACGCAGTAGCAGCAGGGTGCACATCACTGATTCGCCACACGCCGCCATGCCGATGAAGCTCCACGCCGTTGTTGTTGTTCTCACCTTCGCCATGAGTCACTAAACCCCACGCAAGGTGAAGAGGTGAACTCCTAGATGTAACACACTAAATTAGTATTTGATTCGCTTTAAGCTTTCACGATGAATAATGATGTTTAATGATTCGCAATTTTATTTAATATAGAAATTTATGTTGTTTTAGTGACAAGGATTTCATAGATTTCTTCGTAGATGTTTATTATTCCGGTGATTATATTTTCTTCTCCATATAAGCTTAGTCACGTTTTTCTTATGTGTGGAATGTTTAAGAATTAATTGATTCCAGTAGGTTAGTTATATGTGATCGTCATTTATTACGATATTGTCTCCGGATATATCGTAAGTTTAGGATATCACATATGACAGACCTTTGTGTTTTCTTAGAAGAAGTGAAATCTAAAATTCATTTACATTAGGGTATATTAATGATTAAAATATTATTTTTTCGATTACGTCGTTTGGGATGTGAAACACGTAGTTGAGTCATCATAGCGAATCAATACTAGTTGGCGCGTGAAATCTAGGAGGGATTCTTGGAACCTTGTGATTTTTCCAAACTTAATTTTCATTAAATTAAATTCAGTTTTGTTTTTTAAATTTGTTAGAATTTATTAACTTTAGTTTCACATAGTTTGTCTTCCTTAACCTTATTTTGTAGATCGTTTTTCCTCGTGAGATCGACACCCCATTCTTTACTGCAATTGACCGCGTGTACTGTTTGGGCGTAATCACTCATCGGTAAGTGAGTTTATCCTTGGGTTTAGGATTTTTGTTTGGATCGTAAGTAAAGCATCCATTGTTTGCTTTTGTGCATTTGCGTATTTGTTTCCATATTTAAAACATAATTGTTTATGTTTTTCTGCATTAATGTTGAGATATATAATGTTGGTATTTTTCTAAGGTTCCAAATTAATATTTTTCTTATTAAAATGCAGGAAAATGAGATATATAATGTTGTTTTACATTCAAATTGGCTATAGTATTGCTTAAAAGTTAGTAAATATTGTACAAAAAAATTGTCTTAAAGTATTTGTTTCATTTTATTTAAAGATTTATCATGTCTTTGGGTAACAACATTTTGACATCAATGGCACAATCACATGGAATTTTTTTAATTTGTTTTCCAAGTGATAATATAAATTTCTAATCCCACAATCTTGTAAAAAGCATCACACCTTCCCAAGCTTTCTTTACTAAACCAAACAAAGCAAGTACAAGTGTACAACACTCATGTAAAAGACACTTCCAAATAGAGTAGATTTGGGGGTGTAGGTTAACTAAAAAATAATTAACCCAGGAAATGTAACAAATTTATGCATGTCCCTTGCACGAGTTCATTATGTTTTATGTATTTTTTACTATGTGATAAATGGTGATCTATTTTTGAAATTCAAAAATCAGAATCATAAACATTTTTTTTTACCCAAATTAGAGTAGTGTTTTATTGTTCATTGCTGACAAGGACACGTGTTAAATCATAAGGAATTAGAGATAAGAAATGATTAAGATTGAAAGTAAGGAAAAATGTTGAGGTTTGAGATTCATATTCAATGAAAATGAAAAAAAATATTGAAAAAGTTGGTAGAGTGCATGCATAACGAAGAGATAAAGTATTATTTTCTATGTTGTGATGTTTGTTACCATTCACTGCAACAAAAATACCAAACAACATAGCAAAATCTTAACAATGAGACGAACCACATTTCTCAAAATTTCAAATTAAGAATATAGATAAAATTGAAATACCTAGACAACAAAATGAGCAAAAATAGAAAAAATTAGCAAACACTATATCCCAAAATTTCAAATTGAGAGCAATAAAACGTAAATGATACGAAATCAAGAAACCCCAAATGTAGAACTGAGTAAGATACTTCGATGAGATAATTATTGAGTCATTTGGGAGCGTTTTCTTTGCAATATGGGCGTTGAAACTTGGGAATGACCTTCGAAATCGCCATGGAATAAGACTGAATTGAGGTTCCTCCCATGCTACTGCGGCAACGGCTGGTGGTGGTACTCAGTGATGTTGGTTCCTTCTTCAGGGTCATGACGGTGAAATTTTTGTGGCATCCATTAGAGAATTGTCGGAAGGTACAAGTGCAAAAGATGTGTGAGTGTGTTATCATTTGAAAATCAGCATTTGAGAGCTCTATGAAGAGAAGAACAAATGGGTGAGTGAAGAAACAATGAGAATTTGATTCAACAATTGAAGAAGAAATGAAGGAGATGAGAAGAAAAGGAAAAAGTGAAACTAATCTGTGCTATCACGAAGCTATCCTGAATTGAAAGAAAGAATAAGGCAAAAAAAGAATAAGGTAAGAAGATTCGTACCTCAAGCAAGATCTCCAACTGTTGCTCTATTGGAGCTCTCTGATTCAGCCGTGAAGATCTAAATAGATAAGGAGAAAGAAAAATTGAGAAGAAAATGAAAGATCTCCAACTGTTTCTCTATTAAATCTTTTTTATTCAGCCGCAAAGTTCTAAAGAGATAAGGATAAAGACAAAAAAATGAAAGACAAAAAACGCAAAAAATGAGAAGAAGACAAAAACTATTTTGTTTAATGAATTCATGCCTTTGGTGGCTTCACGCTTCAACAAAAAAAATGCTAAAAACGGTGGCTTTTCATGACTTTAGGGTAGTAACCTCGATTTGACCAAGGCGAAGAGAGATGGCGTGGCTTGACTTTCGGCTTTATGCGGTGACTTTGGATGACTTTGACTACATTGAGCGAGAGATAGAGAAGATGAAGCCACAACAGTCACTGTCGCCCCTTTTCCGTCTTCTTTTTCTCCTTCCCTTCTCTCACTTCTCCCATTATATTTTACTATCCCACACTCTCTCAATTCCCCTATCTTATTCTCATACTTTCTCTTTCTTTTCGCACATGCCATTGCCCCTCCCCCTTTCACTCTTCTCCTCCCCTTCACACTTCCTGTTTTATTTTTCTCGCTCATGCGGCGGTCCGTGCGAGGATGGTTCCCCACTGGCAGAGGCCACTATAAGGGCAAAAAATTTGACCCTTGCGGAGGCACTTGTGAGTGAATAACTCGCAGTCGCGGAATAGGCCACTGCGAGGGCAAGAAAAATAGAAAGTGCAAGGGGAATGAGAATAAGAAAAGGGAGAGGGGCGACAACGGAATCAAAATCCTTTTAAAGGCTCATACTCTTCTTCTTCTTCGATTTCATCTTTAATTTCGATTTGAGGGAATGAAGAGAATATACAAGGGGTGCCACCGAATGGGGAGGGAAGAGAGTAGTGAAAAGAATAAGATAAATTAAAGAAAAAAGTTGCAAAAAAAGAAGAATAAGATTAGAGGAGAAGAAAAAAATGTTAGAAGAAGACTGACGGTGGTGAAAATAGAGAATGAGGGAGAAGAGACAAATAATGGTTCAAATGGGTGCTGTCGAAAAGAATTGTGGTGTGAGACAGAAAGTGAACAGTGCAAAAAAAGAAAACATTAGATGAATGATACGGGTGAAAGGAATCGGTGGTGCCAAATAGTCGCGGCCATTAATTAAACACCTTTCTGTTTTGCCTTAATTTCAAAATTAAAAACCCCCAAAAACTCTCAATCTAGGGTTTCAGGTATCTGACTTTCAAGGAGGTCATCACGTCGCGTTACTAGGTTAACTCCTTCATCTCTGTCTCTTTAAAGCTTCAGTTTTTATGAACCTGTTTGTTGTGATTTGCTATAATTTCAGTAATCTGGAATGAATGTTGTGTGAATTAGATTTCCATCCAGTCATTGTAACTTCATTGAGAGCCACATCGAATCCATGTTTGTTTCACAATCGTGTTCTAAAAATCGGTCTAGGCGGCGCCTAGGCGCTAGAAGGTGGAAAACCGCCCAGATTAATGCCTGGGCGGGGTCTAGGCGGTCTAGGAGATTTTTTATTTTTTTATTTTTTTATTTTTTAATAAGGTTGATTGTGTTCTTATTTTATTTTTCTTTCCTATTTTTTAGAAATAAAATATTTAATTGTTTTTTTAGAAAATCTCGGGAATGGGCTTTGATGATGATAATGATGATATGTCTAAATGTAGCGAAGGATGATTACTTAATGGAATTCTCAAAGGATCTGCCGGTACCAATTTTACTAATGTAGATTTTATCAAACATAACTGAGGTTATTCATGCAATTTGAAGAAAAATAAAAGAGTACACAAATTCAAATTTATATAAAGTACCCATCATGACCAACTTCAGTCATTTGAGTTTTAATAAATTTTGTTCACGATTGTTAATTTTTCATGTTTTTAAATTTTGCATATATATATTGACATAAAATTGGATGTAATTGATAAGATATTATGCTTAACTTTTGTAAATTATTAAAGTTATAATACAAAACCTAAGACCGCCTAGACACCCGCCTAGGCCCCTGGGCGCTAGGCACCTGCTCGCCGTCCGCCCAGCGCCTAGCGATTTTTAGAACACTGATTATGCATAACGGCTGTGAGAAGTTGGGGCATTCAGCTGGGACGAGACGTGTAGTGCCCAGTTGCTGCTGCTTTTGTTTTGGCTTGCAGGAACACGTGCAACAAAACTGAGTCATTTTTGCTGCTCGTTTTGGCTGTCAGTTGGGGCGAGACAGCGAGTGGGAATTGTCATTTCTGTTGTTGTGTCAGTTGTCGCTGTCAGTTTTCTTCAATTCTGCTGGAGCGAGACAGCGAGTGGTTTTGTGACCTGCTGCTCGATGTCAGTTGGCTTGCAGGATCTCGCGACACAGGACAGGCGTTGGGAATTTCTAATGCATTTTATGAAATGCTTTTGCACGTCCTTTTGGATGAAATTTGTGCGACAAGCTTCACTTGTTTTTCACTATGTTTTGCTCTGGTCATACGGTCTATTCTTTCAGCATTGGTGATAGATTTTGTTTTACTTTTATGTATTTTGGTTTTCGGCTGTGACCCAAGTTTTGTTTTGGTTATATCACGGGTAAAGTCGTAATGTACCCCTGTATGGATTGTAAATTAATTTTTTGACAAGTAATAAAGGTCTGACATTCCAGAGGTGCCCTTCACCACTGGAGGTTTATTTAAAAAAAAAAAAAAAAAGATTGATTTTACTTCGAGTTTCGCTATAAGTTTGTCCTTTGCACTGAATGGTACTTGGGTAACGTTTGCAGTTTATTTTGGAATTCACTAAGCCATCGATACATCATATTCTTATTAATAGACTTTTGGCAGTGACTCATATGCCAAACTCCTTTAAACTTGTATTTCTCTGATACTCATTTACAATAACGAAATATTTTCTTAATGTTTTTAGGTGAGTTTACATAATCTGTCACGAAATTAGGGTGAATATGGTTTTATTTTATACTTCGGTTGGGCTTCAAATTGCTTCTGCTTTCACCTAACTGAATATTCTCTTCGGGAGGAACTGCTTCTCCAGACATGGATAACCACATCATCATCTTAGGCATTAACAGCTTACCTGGCCATCCTTTTCACTTGCCTAGTTTCTTATTAGCCTCTTCTTTTTGACAGATTTCTTATGTCGACCATGGCCCCAAGAAAAGTTATACTAATATGCCAGTCTGGTGGAAACTTTGTGAAAAGTAAAGATGGATTGGACTAATATTGATGGAGAGGCACACGCTGTAGGTGTCAACTTGGACACTCGTTACGATGATCTTAAGTTAGAATTAGCTGATATGTGCGATTCTGACATTGAAGCTATGTACATCAAGTACTTCCTCCCCGGCAACAACCGTACTCTGATCACCAATGATGTACGGACTTTGATATGCATGTCGTGTCAAATACGTGTTGAGCGCGAATCCGTGTCCGACACATATTTGACACGCGATACAGGAATTTTCCGAAGAGTCGATGCATCAGAGCTGATCACTATATCTAATAATAAAGACCTAAAGCGGATGATTGATTTCCACAGCGATTCAACGACAGCAGATGTTTATCTTGTGCCAAGAGACCGTGCTTGTAAACATACTCAGAAAAAAATCTACTGGCAGGTATTCAAAGGCCCACTCTCTTATCCATTACCCATTCGTAATATGCATGAAATTCTATGGGCCCTCACTCTTGCAGGGGGAATAGGCTAGTAATGGCTGATCCAGTCGATCTCAATGCTTCCCTAACTACTGCTGCATCTCCTGCCACTGCTCAAGTTGTCAATGCATCTCCTATTATCACAGCCCCTTATACTGCAGCTACTGTTGCCACCGACAATCCTAACATTATACATGCTACTGCTAGCCCCTACACTTCTGTTGATGCAATTGTCCCAGAGGGCCCTCATGGTCCAACTGAAGTCGTGTCTACCCCTATCAATGCCTCTAGTTGTGCTAATGGTGCTGTCGCTGAGGATATTGGAAACAGAAGAAGGACAGCTTCCGGGAGAATTAGTTCCTGTGGTTTTACTATTGGTTCCATCAGGGATGAGCATCAGCAACAAGGATGCTCAGTCTCTTCAGAAAAGGATATGAGTAATCCCACTAGTGGTAACATGGCTGATGATTTTGAGCAGCGAAAATCTACTTCTTGTGGCAATAAATTGAACAGTGATTCTGTCTCTGATGCAGTTGACATTGGTCAACAAGGTATTGTTGCATCATGGAAAACTGGTATTACTGATGTGGGTCAGAATTTCAGTGATGTTCGTGAATTTCGTGACGTTTTTTACAGGGGTGTTGTACACTTGTACTTGCTCTGTTTGGTTCAGTAAAGAAAGCTTATTGGGATTTTTTTTACAAGATTGTGGGATTAGAAATTTATTATTATCACTGGAGGAAAAATAAAATAAAATAAAATTCCATGTGATTGTGCCCTTGAAGTCTAAATGTTGTTACCCTTATATGAGTGATTCTATGTGTCGAGGGAAAGGGCGAGGAAAAGGAGGTGGCGGGGGGTGAACCGTTCACCCCCCTCGAGATGCGCGCGCCAAAAACATCTCGAGGGGGGTGAACGGTTCACCCCCCGCCACCTCCTTTTCCTCGCTGGTTTCCTCGCTCTTTCCCTCGACATTTAGAATTTCGCCCCTTATATTGCAACTTGAAGACGTGATAATATAAGAATACTTGTATTGTAAACAAAAAATCACTATGTTATTAAGTAAAACCTACAATTTCTTCTATATTTGTGTAATAAAGAACTTGTTAACTCACAATATAGCAATGTTTAGTAGAACTAAGCCGCATGATAGACTTGAAGTATTTTTTAGAAAAAATCATGGTTTAAAAAAAAAAAAAAAGTCGTACATCATGTAGTTAACTTGATAACTCAATGCATAATTTTCAGAAAACTACGTGTATCAAAATTAGTTTGTTTTTAAAATAAAAAATAATTGGGTCGTTGATCCTTATTTATTTATTAATTTATGTCGAAGGCTATATGACTGACTCCTTGGATTAACCACTCGATAAGTGTTCATCCAGTACAAATACGAGCCGTAAATGGGTAAAAGGAGAACAGATGGTAAAGAGTTTCCTCTTCTTCCTTGCATAATACATACATCGGTTAATCTGAATAATACCCATGCTGACCTTCGCATGGCAGAAGAACGCCAAAGTTGCTCGTGCTATACTTGAAGACGTACTACATTATTATTGCATGTAGCATTCTCAAAGGCTTATCAATGGCAAAATACATAATAATTAGGCAACGAAAACTCATAAACCTAATGAAAATTCTATGGGTCGAGGGAGGGAGGGAGCGAGGGTGAGTGCCATCACGCATCTCAAATCTGATGCACTCATCTCGAGGCAGATGGGTGGTTACCGTTTCCTCCCTCGACCCCTAGCAAAGCTCTAAATCTAATTGGTTAGTATTGAACCTATGACATAGGAGAGTAGAATGATGTCAGACCAATAAAATAAAATTAAAAATACCTTTCAATAAAATGGCATCTTTACTTGAAGCAGAGAAGATTCCACGTGAGATATTCCGTATCAATTGGCTTTTTATTCCTCTTTCTCTGAACTGAACCGAAACAACACCTCATTTTCAATAACAATTCAAATCTCTCTCTCTCTATTGGTCTCTTCAACTCTCCATTCTTTCTTCCCTCTCTCTCTCTCTCTCTCTGCAAACCTGCAAACCTCCACTGAAGCTACCTCCGCCTGCCAGCGGCGGGAAAGTTCAATTTTTTTGAGGCAGGGAAAGCAGAAAGCGCGGGATTTGATATGGTCATGTCGACGGTTTCATCAAGAAGGTCGATTCGGGACACTGTGTTCCAAAGCGTTGGGGCTTATTACAGCAACAACAAGAGACGGTGCATGGAGGACCAGACGGTGGAGCTTACTCAGATTGGAGCTGAGAGGACCAAAAATGTCTTGATTTTGATGAGTGATACTGGTGGGGGTCATCGAGCCTCTGCTGAAGCTATTCGAGATGCTTTCAAATTGGAGTTTGGGGATGAATACACGGTAATGGGGTTCTTCTTTTACTTGTTTGCTTCAATGGGTGTTTTTTTGTTTACTCAATTGGGTGTTATGTTCTTGTGATTGGTGGTGTTGCTTGGGTTTTGGTTATTGTTCTTGAATACCCATTTGTTGTTTTTGCATATTTGTTGGTTTTTTAGTGTTTGTAATTGCAAAAAGGTTCAAATGAACATTTTTTTATAGGGTTTTTGGGGGTTTTCTGGATACCCATTTGTGATTTTGTTCTTCCTGCAGATTTTGATGGTTGTTTTGAGTTCACCTGGGTTTCATTAAATCCAACAAATATGAAGTTTCCATTGATATTTATTTTTTAATTATTTGTTAAGTTATTGTAAGACTTGTAGTTGTCGTGGTCATGTCTCAAAGATTCTAAGGCTCTTGTTCTGTTGTTGGTTGTACTGATGGAGACATTGGTTTTTTTCTTCAGATATTTGTGAAGGATGTGTGGAAGGAGTACACTGGCTGGCCATTGAATGACATGGAGCGGCAATACAAGTTCATGGTGAAGCATGTTCAGCTATGGAAAGTTGCATTCCATAGCACATCGCCTCGTTGGATTCACGGCATCTATCTAGCTGCGATTGCCGCCTACTATGCCAAGTATGTTTTGTTGGCAGTCAGTATTTCTTGTAAGCTTGAATAATCATTTGCTTCACTCAACTTTTAACAATTCAAGGTTCTTGTATATAACTATTAGTTTTACTTAGTGGGCAATAATTTATCTTAGGAGAAGATACTTTGATACTTGATTTTGATCCGTTAATCATATTAAAAGTTTAAATCTTTCTTCCAATAGGGAATAAAGTAATCATTTTTGGGGTTGTTTTTTCTACTTTAGATTATTGATTCCTTATTGTGCTTTCGTCACCTTTTTGTCGCCAGATAGATTATGTGCAGTCCTAACTATTCGGACATGATTATATTTGTTTAAATCTTATTACTTCATCTCTAATTGTTGTTTCATTGGAGACCATAGATGATATTTATGTTCCAAATTGCTGACGTTTTGTATTTTGTAATTGAAGAGAAGTGGAGGCTGGTCTAATGGAGTACAATCCGGATATTATCATAAGTGTTCATCCTCTCATGCAGCATATTCCTTTGTGGGTGCTCAAGTGGCAAGGCCTACAGAAGAAAGTAGTGTTTGTTACAGTCATAACAGACATCAACACCTGCCACCGCACTTGGTCATTCAATAAAAATTCACATTACATTTTGTAGGATGTTTGACAGTCTATCATGCCTTTCGAAGGATCTGACCAAAATTTGTATTTTGTACAGGTTCAGTACTAAAGTCAGTAGATGTTACTGCCCCTCACAGGAGGTAGCCAAGAGGGCTTTGGTAGATGGCCTAGAATCTTCTCAGATTCGTGTCTTTGGCTTGCCCGTGAGGCCCTCTTTTTGTCGAGCAATTATCTCGAAGGTTAGACTTGAGAATACTAAATGACTCCGTTTGGTTTTCTTAAAATGATTTTTTTTAATTATAATTCGTTCAACATCTAAACAGGACCAGTTACGGGATGAGTTAGAAATGGATCCAAACCTGCCTGCTGTTCTGCTAATGGGAGGTGGTGAAGGGATGGGTCCTGTTAGGAAAACTGCAAAAGCTCTCGGAGAATCACTGTTTGATGAGGAGTTGGGCAAGCCAATTGGGCAAATTATTATTATTTGTGGCCGTAATAAAACACTGGCTTCGGAGCTAGAATCGATTGAATGGAAGGTTCCTGTGAAGGTGAATTTTTTGCTTCTACTATCCATGAGTTCTCTTACATGATGGTGTATGTTTTCATTGATACCGGGGTTCCTCAAGCTGCTCTTTGCTTAATCTAGGTACGAGGATTTGAAACCCAAATGGAGAAATGGATGGGAGCCTGCGACTGCATTATCACAAAAGTATACGAGTGAAACTTTCTATCTTAATAACATTTTATGCATACTATGACTATCTTTTCCTGATAAGTTATGGATTTATGTTTTTGGTGTCTATAGGCAGGGCCTGGGACTATTGCAGAAGCTTTGATTAGAGGACTTCCTATAATTCTCAATGACTTCATTCCTGGACAGGTGAGTTATTGAATGCTTCAACTCTTAAATCAGCTGATGTTTTCCCTTTAGATGAAAGTTATGCTGGAGAGATCTGATATTTAATATATCAAATTTTGTTGAGATTGCAGTTTCAAGTTTGGAATTTCTTTCCCTTACATTCACTCGGTGTTCTTGCAGGAAAAGGGTAATGTCCCGTATGTGGTAGATAATGGGGCAGGGGTTTTCTCTCAAAGCCCAAAGCAAACAGCCAAACTTGTCGCAGAATGGTTTAGCACTAAAACAGAACAACTCCAGGAAATGTCTGCGAATGCACTCAAACTAGCGCAACCAGAGGCTGTATTTGACATCGTTAGAGACATCCATGATTTGGCATCCCAACGGATCCCTCTAGCCAGCATTCCATATTCGTTGATTTCATCATTCTCATATCCAATATAGTCTAATACATCTGCCGCCATTTTAGTGTGATGGGTTCAACTACTGAGCTTGTGTGCAGCTAGCTTAAGTATCATTCTTTGGCCTGGCCGGCTTTGTCGACTAACCAATCCTGTCAACTATATCCAAGCCAGATTTAGTGGTTTGAAAGGTGAAGGAAGGGCCGACGGGAGGGGTTTGATTTGTTTAGAAGAATTTGTGTAGGAGCATTACATGTTGATATTGCTTAGGATTTGATTTTTTATTTTTATAGTCTTTTTTTTTTTTTTCATTGATGTTTTCTCAGTAAACTGCCGAAGGCTATAGCTTGTCAATGTGAATATATTTAAGGGTTACTGAGACTACAGTATTATGAAGACTTCCTCTGCATTTGCCTGTCTAAAAACATTGGAAGAATGTGTTGATGTTGAAAAGGTTATGTATGGTGTTTATCCATGTTATGTGTCAATCAAATATCTTCAATTTGAATGGTCATCATTCAAAAAAATATCCCTGGTGAATTAATTGCAGGTTTACACGCATTCTCCTAACAGGTGGCGTCCATGTCAACCTTCTTAATCGAATTTGAATGGTCCGTCTTTGCCCTTGTGCATTTTTTTTCACATTGAAGAGTTGCATGAATTACTTGTTACGGGTTTTTGTTATACAAGTTTTGAAATGCTTTTTTAACAACTTTTGCATATACGTGTAAAATTGAATATCAATGTCCCTACGCCAAGGAAACACAAGCTCTTCGGAAAATTTGCCGCATTTCGCTCGACACACCTTTAACACGTGTTAGGCACTTTTTCAACGTATCGCTAAGTGTTAGACACATGATCACTGTGGTCAATGTGTCGAACACGCCTTTGATATACCCAAAATTTGGTCAGAACACAGTCAAGACTCGACAACTAACTTTGTTTTAGTTTTTACTTTTAGATATATAGAAATAACCACCTAATTTAATGATTGTTGATATCTTTTGAAGTGAATGACTGTTTCAATTGCGATTTAAGACAAAAAAAAACAAAAAAAACATAGAAATAGTCTATGCTCTTTTTTCTCATTTGCTTGTTTTCTCCTCTACTTCTTCTTTACTATATTTTTTCTCGTCATCTTCTTCAAGACATTCTAAAATGACACTTTATTAGATTATTAATTATGACTACATGACATATAAATAAAATAGTATGATGTCTCCCAAGTCCTAATTTTTTTGAGAAATTGTTGAGTCAGCATGTCGTGTCGATCAAACCGATACATGTGTCTGTGTCCATGCATCCACTATCACTCAAAGGGACTGATCCAAACAAAGGGGTTGATGAGTTGAAGCTGACCTTGTGATCTGTCAATGAATTGGAGCTTATTGTGTTAACATGTCGACATGCTAAATTCTGGTCCATCAGAGCAAGAGGAGATTCTCCTCTCTCCTGACCAATCTAAGGTTGTTTGCCAGGTGATGCCAGATATTCAGCCAATTTGATTATGGTTTGGTGAGCCATCTCTCTATCATGTATCAAAAGGTTTGGTCCCTTTCAATTGGAACTGTCAATTAGATGTAAAATAATAATAATAATAATAATAATAATAATGCTTAAATTAGACTAAACTTGGATTTTGAATTAAAATTCAACATTTCCTAAGCAAAATTTTGCAAACTCCAAAATCCAAGGGTATATTTGATTGGTTATTTTTTTGGAAAATGGAATTCGGGGCAAAGCAAAAAGGGATCATATCAACTTGTTTCGATCTAGGATAATAAGCTCAATGAGCTTGGTCTTACTTCGCCATCGAGAAATGAAAAAAAGATTTCATCTCCGAGTTTAGCTCAGACGTAGTACGCTTCTTTTTGGATGTGTAGCAATGTTAAATCAAAGTATCCAACAAACATTAGCTCTCCCTGAAAATGAGGTAATATAGCCGCACCTTCCAGTACAAATACCTTGTTAGGATTTCACTCCAGTCACTAGCCCTGCCTTCGACATCCCCCTCCTTGCGGTTAAGGTAACAACTTCAAGCATGACCAACTCTCGTAGTGTGACGAGCAGTGTGTACAAGATCTGGGACGAATTCACCATCATATGGTTGATCAATGATCACTAGCGATTCTGGCTTCATGCAGGCAAGTTCTAGCCTGCAATCCGCCGCAAAATCACGACCCTTTGTTCCGGCCATTCTAGCATATGTGTCGCCTAGGGTATAAGGAGCATAATGTCGTCCTCACCTTCCTCCGGCTTTTTACACAGATTTTTGTTGTTTGATTGTTTTTTTACTAACAGGAAATCGATTTTTCATAAGATTGTTTTTTCCACTACTCATAGAAATCCAAATCCGAACGAGGTCTCGAAATTGAATTCACGAAAACAATTTCAATTTCCGTATTTATTTTCCATGCAACCAAACAAACCCCAAATTCAACCCATTGAGCCCTAATTTCAGCCAACTGTAATAAGTATTTGGTAACAGGAACTAAAATTTAACAATTTGTAGTTGTGGTTATTAAAATATAAGAGCATCCACCATTGACCATCCTATAGTGCAAGTTGTATGGTAAAGTCAGTTCTTTAGCATATTCCATAGTATAATCCATGGAAACTGGAAAGGGTGTTAATTGATGGGAGCCCCCACAGCATCTCCAATCATTGGCGAAATGGTATGGTAAATTAATATTAAAAACAAAAAACTACAAACACACCCATTTCTAAATGGGTTTAGAGCCCTGTAAATAATTTATTAGGTATCAACAGTATAATCCCTAAGCCACATAAATTAATCTGGATCCTTGTTCTGGACCGCAAGTAACAGTTTCACTGAACAGGCTATGGGTAACTAAGAAAATAACTCGGTGAATGATATTAGCAACAATCATCGTGTTTTTTTTGGAATAAAGTCCTATTATATGCACCTTGATCTTCAGGAACCCAGTTGGATAGTGTACAAGCCTCAAATTCAGTTTCCCTCGCTTCTTGCAGCGCCTCCAGGTAAAAGGCTAGCTAAGGAAGGAATACCTTGACTTCTCATTTCTTCTTGAGCTCGCCTGATTTCTTCAGGATCTGATATGAAAAAAGAATATGAGCTATTGATGGAAAAGAAGAGCTATGATGAAAACATTTACACATCTGGGACACCAATAACAATGGAAACAAAAATTTATATTTTCAAGACATCAAGGTAACATCACAAACTCTTCAGATTGGATGTTATTGATTTGTTATCCCATGCATAACACTCTGAGCCACTAAAGGTTAGACATCTTGAACACAAATAAACAGTAGCCACCACTAGATTGGCTTATTAACTACAACATGGCAACAGGAGGGAAAAAAGAAGAAGAAACTAGACACAACTGGCCTACAACAGATTGGTGGTTAAATTTATCAGGGTGAATTTGATCTGAGAAATATTGCAGATGGGACTTGGTAACGAATGGCTATCAAACTGCATGTGGTCAGTGGAAGGAAAATAACTGATTGATACTCAGACTATACAATTACTTCCTGCAGAAGACATGAACTCCAACCTCTCTACCGACTACCAGTAAAGCTCAGACGAGCCAAGCTTGAAGTTGACATGCAAGTCAATGCAACGCTAAGGTCCTTGAGTTTGGATAAGAATACAGGTTTGCTAACATCTCTCAACTATAAAGCTAATCCACTATCCCATAAAAAGACTCCCCCAAAGTGATCATCTTAATACCATGTGTCAGAGTAACTTACCCATGTTTTCCGTTAGTTTGGGCATGACAAACATAACGAGCAACATGAAGCCCACCATGAGACCCATTGGACTTTTCAGTAGGGACATCGCGGAAAAGGGCTCTCTTATCTGTAATGAAACAAGATGGCGTGAAACGAAGTCATGTTAACAAAGATTATTTGGAAAAGATGAAGAAGAAAGTGATTGCCAGATAACACGTAAGAACCTAAACCCACCTCATAGTATTGTTCACCCTTCAAAGGCTCTAAAACCAACTCAGTTAAGCCCCTCCTGGTCTCTGTCAGAGCTGCCTGAACCTTGCCACGGTTTCGAGCACTCACATCTACACGTACCTGACATGCAAAAGGATAGTGTGCAATTTGAATATAGTTTATGACGATTTTCACAATGACAAAGAAGAAGAAGAAGAAGAAAAGTCTCACTGGTGAAAAGAAATTGCCAACAGCTACCACTTCAATAAGATGAGTTCCTGCTGGTACATTAGGACTTTCATGACAGGTTAAGGAAAAATATTATCTGGACCCACTTCTGCAAGATTGAATTTAAATGTGACAACAATAGCCCAAGCCAAAGTGGCATGGCTCCAACACTAGAAAAATGGTCGGGTGAAAAATCATGTCAGATAATCTAGACATTACTGCTTGTTCAGCCATAATGAACCAATCTCACCCAGCCACCTAGTATGGCTGTCATAGTGCGAGGAAAATCTAGAATATAAATAATAAGAGTGGGACAACTGATTTCTAGTCTTGTTTAAACATCTCAAACCACTTGCTGCTACCTTTGGTGATATGCTCAATCTTCAACAACAGCTCTTCGAAGCCACATGACATTAAAGTCATTAACATTGTTTCAGAGCTGGAGAAAATTGGCAGAGTGGAATTGTTTCTTTACCGGTTCAAGGTAGCCTGGGACTTCAGGAAGCCTAATAGAGAGACCCACATGGCCAATCTGAAGTTCTGAACCTATTTAGCAGAGTTGAGGCCGAATAATACCCAACTACTAAGAACTTTTGAAAACTAGCTAAGATAATTTTGATAAAAGGGCACAACCGATACAGAATCGTGCAGCTATGCGCTAAGACTTACTGGAGTATGTTAACATTCAAAGGGGGATGACCTTAAATTGCAAATAACAGCTTGGCTTCTTTCAGCCAAGTATTTATCCATTGAACACCTCAAGAACGCACGACTGTGTCTGTGTTACTGGCAGTAGAGAAAATGCAAGATGCAACTATAAAGTGCATGTGCGAAAAGTGGAATGAGATGCCTAAAAGAAAATAGTTAGGATACAATGAAAAGTAGCCATCAGGTCTAACAAATGAAACCCGTTGGCCACCATTAAGTATGACCTTCGCATTTACAGTTTTTCCTGGAAGACTGAATCCACTCAGTCCAATACCTGCTAAATTAACCACCACCCAATAAAGAAACAATGTTAATAAAATATATAAATAGATAAATTAGTTTAAAAAGACTCCTAATAACAGTTTACATCATAAGATCACTGTAAGTGAGATAAATTGTTAGCAAAGGATTTTTCGACAAAATAAGGCAGAGTATTGACATTAGTTGAAGTCTTATGAAGGTATACTTGGTAGAAAAGGAATACATTGTACCCACTTCTTGAGTAATCTGTAAAAATACCTATTAAGTGTTATGATCCTAAGTCCATGATTCTTTTTTCTTAATCAGAAAAAAGTAAAGAGAACAAAATGGGGAGGAAGGGCAGTAAAACTAGACAAAAGCCCTCCCTCTATGACCTATACATCAAGTAATATTGGCGACGACTAAGCTCTCCTAATTAAACATAAAAGTTGCAAAATTAATATCCCTTATTCTCCCCCAGTAAAAACCGCAGATTCACAAAGTGACCTTAGTGTCTATCCACAACAGCTGGACAGTTTTAGCTGTGTGTTGAACACTTTGTTGTTCTTTCTCTCCAAACTATTTTATTTATTTTACTTTAGCTAATATCTAAAGACCTCTTTATATTACCAAGGATAAATCTAAAATTGGTGTTATTCTTTTTTCCTAGCAAGTGAGTATACATGTATCAAGTCCCATATATAGCTTGTGATACCAATCTTTCACAAAAGTTTCCTCCTTCGAGCATCTCCAACAGCCTCCCTCTCCTTGTCTATTGCGGCAATATTTAGCTAGAGGAGGATGAAAAAACGTGCTCCAAGAGACTCCTTTCCTAGGTGGCATGGGGAGGCTCCAAGGAGCTCCTTTTCACTATTTAAATGTAGCTATTGGGTTTATGTGTTGGTAACGAGAGTTCAATTGAGATAGTCTTCATTGCTTTTGAGAATTAGTGATGGGTGACTAGAGTCTGACGTTTCTTGTTTAATTTGTTGCCAATATGTATATCCGTACTTCAAAGCATAAATTATTGCAACATGTTGACATTGGTGAGAAGATGATCGAGATACTAGCTTTAATCCAGAACCAGTAACATCATTGTTTTTTTACATTTTTCCATGGAAAATATTAAGTTACCAAACAACAAAAAAGTGGAATTGAAATGTTTTCTTGAGAAAACTTGTGGAGAGCCAAATATTAGAAATTGCCCTTTATATGAAAACCAGACTTCACTGAATAGTTTCAATTCCCATATCAGTTTTCCCTGCAACCAAACAGACCCTTAGTGGAAAAAAAAAACATCAGCTAAACCGTTTAGTATGATGGCCATTGTAAAAACTCAGCTAAACCCATCTCCTACAACTGACGACAAACTACATCGTCACCAAATTCCATACGAACTCCTTCGAACATCGATTCGACTTATAAAAAAGTATCTCTTCCAAGACATTAATAAGTTCAAAATCAATTGCCTTCCAAAAAAAAAAATTCAAAATCAATACTTCCACTCATTTTTCAACTGTTTTTGATACCCCAAAATCCAATTCATCTTATTCCCAAGTAACACAAATAAATACATAAACTGAATCAAACAACTAAGTAACAACTCGTTCACACAATAAAATGAAAAACCAAAGCTTTACTCTAACATACCATCGATCTTCACTCGGCCAGTAATGGTGTACCCATCAGAACTCCTGCAAAATCAAACAAAACCCACAATGTCAAAATCAAATCAAAGCACAGCCCATCACAAACAAACCCTAATATGAAGAAACTTGAAAGAACACACTTGCACAATCAAATTGGGAAGTTTGAGAATTGGGGTACTTACACAGGCGGCGGAGAAACTGAGAGAATTGAAGGAAGAACAGAGAAGCAAAATTGGAGAAGTAACAAAGCTGAGAAGATGGTCGTTTTGGATCTCATCATCATCTCTCTGATTAAGAGTGAAGTTTTTGTGTTCAAAATCTCTCTTTTTAATTGAGGGAGGACTTAACAAAGACTCGCCAAAATAGTTTATTGTTTCAGTTGTTAAATCTACCCCAAGCTTAAGTAAGAACACCCCATCTTAAACTCGATCGGATTCGAATCCTAAAATTATTCAAAAATGCTAGGAAATCAGGTTTCTGCAACCAGGGTAACATGGCGTGATCTTGAAATAATTATAAAATCCCCAAAATGTTTATGTGTATCTCGAGGTTGTAAAAAATTCTCATCTGATTATGTCACGTCATCCTGGTTGCAAAACCTGATTCCCTAGCCTCACTCAAAATTATTAGTTTGATTGGATTGGATTTGGATCAATTGTTGGATGTAAATATTAACCTAAGATTTGTAGATCTAGGACCTGAATCTGATTCATTTATCGTCCTAGCGTCAAATTAGTGGTTGACTACAAGATACATGTTAAATTTGCCACTCCGACTCAATTAATTACTTGACCACCTTAAATTTTGGGTTTTGTACTTTCGATCAAGTCACAACAAGAGTAGTACCTTCATCTCCCATTTGTCGTCTTTCTGTACTATGATTGGTTTTAGATTTTTGCTTAGTGAGATTGCATTTATCAGTTTATGACGATGGTAACAAGTGATTGATGGTTGTTAGACAAAAATTTCAATGGTCAATTTGATGTTAGTTCATTTTGCTAATATGGTGAACGACTTTAGTTTCATTTATAAATTTAATTTGGTCGTGGTCCTTTGCAGCTAGTTGATCAACTAGTCAACAATTAACTCTTTTTTATTCCCTTAACCCTTCCCACCCCTGATGCCGCTGGTTGGGTTCAACCCTGTGACATAGTGATACCATCCATCACTATTCAACCACTGAGCTATCATATCTTTGACAGTCAATAATTAATTTGTTATGTGCATGTGACAATTTCTTAGGCTTAAATGTTCATGCTCTTACTGAAAGAATAACAAGGGGAGAGTTTGGCAACCCTAGTCTTTAAACTACTATGAACAACCATGAAGTATTTACAAATAAAATGAACACAAAATTAAGGAACTATCTTCAAAGAGTTTTATTAAATACAATTCTTCTTCTATCTCTAACAAGGAATATACATTACCAATAAGTAATGGTAAACCAAGGAAAAAAAGTATTTTATTTTTAAAAATCAAACTCATGTATGCTTAAAATTCAAGGTCTTTTCAACAATCAAACTTGGTACTTAAATGGCGAAAAGAACCCCTTGCAAAGTTCTTTTTTTTTTTTGAAAGCGAGCTGGTTTTTTATAGGGTCCCATAACATATCAACAAGGTGCGACCTATAGGTCAACACCATGAGAAAGTAACCATGTCGTCGGCGGGTCTCGAACCTAAGACGTGGGGGATAAATCCCCACAGCCCTGACCACTCAACCATAACACCATTGGCCTCGTTTTTAGCTTTCATAGTTGACAGAGAACTAAAACGTTATAAGATAAGCAAATTCAAAGATTGAGAAGGTATTTAGCAACCTTGAGGAACAAAGCCGAATAATATGTAACCACATGAGAAGGCTTAAGGAGAGATAAATATCTAAGCAAATGTGTTTTGATATTCCATTGGAATTTGATAAGAGGTTTTGTAGAGACTAGTGTATGGTTACGAGTTTGAGAGGAGTGATGTGAGAGCGTAGTGGAAAGTCATTAAGGGCTAACACATAGCCATATATATATATGATCAAAAACCGAATTGCATTATTTAAAAGGAAAAGCATTTCGGTTCAAATTACATCCCATCTCAAAACCATCATTATTACTATTAACATTATTGTCATTAGCATAGACTGATGCGACCAGTTGGTGAGTTGTTAAGTTCATATTTCTTCTAATGTGAATTGCTCTGAAACATTCAACGAAATTTATTTTGTGTTCCAAACGATGTTGCCAGGTAACCTTCTGCTGCCATGATAAGTGTTCGCTGCTACATTGATGAATTCCACAATGTCTTTGCTATCAGTTATCACTACAATTTTTTTGTACCCTTTCGCAATAGCCCATTCACTTGCTAGTCTAACCCCTTTTAGTTCTGTATCAAAACTTGTTGTCATGCCTTTCCTACATCATCCTTTATTAATCCCTATTATCTTATCATCTGTGTCAATCGCATAGAAAACAAAACAATCATCGCACTTGTTATTGTGGAAAACAACATCAATGACTAACATAATAAAATCATTACCTGTTATCCTGTCCAAAACCTTTGAAATAACATAATTATTTGCAATTGTCTTCTTGTAGTATGTCAGTGCGAGCACCAGTAATATCTACTTGTTGTTGTTCCATATTACTTGAAATTTGTCAAAGATTTACCGAGAAATTGGCTAGTCTTGCTATCACCTGTACTCTAAATTGCTTGTATTAAAAACCAACTTGTTTCTAGCTTGCCAAATTTGATCAAGGACTGCTAGTGCTTTAACCATGCTAAGTTCTCTTTTATACCCACTATTGTGCATAAACCATAAAAACCCACTCTATCCCGTCTAACCGATATGTTAAAAATATTTCATACTTGATTAGCAAGAGGACACTGAAAAGGAACATTGACGTTTCCTTTTCTGTGTTGCAAAGTGGGCATTCATCACTCATCAGTGTTCTAAAAATGCATTAGAGAAACGCTCAGATTAATGGTTGGCCGAGTTCTGGGCGGTCTAGGCGGGGTCTAGGTGGTTTGTGCGAGTTTTTATTTTATTTTAATAAGGCTGATTGTGTTCTTATTTTATTTTTCTTTCATTTTTTTTGGAAATAAACAATTTAATTATTTTTTATTAAGTATAAGTCTGAATGTAGCAAGAATGATTACTTAATGATATTCTCAAAGGATCTGCCGATACCAATTTAAGTAATGTAGATTTTATCAAACATGACTGAGGTCATTCATGCAATTTGAAGAAAAATAAAAGAGTAGGTTTGGATATTTGTCCACAAATTCAACTTTGTATAAAGTACCCATCATGACTAACTTCAGTCATTTGAGTTTTAATAAATTTTGTTCATGATTGTTAATTTTTCATGTTTTTAAATTGTGCATATGTATCTTGGCATTAAATTAGATGTAATTAATAAGCTATCATGCTTAACTTTTGTAAATTATTAAAATTATAATACAAAACCTAAGACCGCCTAGGCCCCTGGGCGCTAGGCACCTGCTCGCCGTCCACCTGCCGTCTAGCGCTTTTTAGAACATTGTCACTCATTGCTACGTGATATTCACATAATTATTACGTAAAATATCCTCTAATTTATATTTGTTTGTATTTCAAATATCATATTTTATTTTAATTATTTTCGTTTTTATGTTTTTGCAAGAATTTGAGCTTAAACGATGAAATCATGTTAATACGACGAGTTTGGAAGAGCTAGCCCGAAGTGGCGCGGACAATGAATTCGATGATAGAGTCCAAGCCCAGAAATTAACTTAGAAACCCAAATCCCCCTTTGTCTTAACTGAAACTCAAGCCCAACCTAAACATGAGAAATAAAAACTTATTTAATCTCTGCTTTTTCACGTTTCTCTCTTTCACGCCTCTTTTTCTCCTCCTCTATTTTTCCAGCCACCTTATCACACTCACTTGTCGGTGATTCTCGTTGAATAGAATGACCAGTGGCCACCATCTTCTTTCTTCTTTCTTCACAACCCCTTTTTCCCTGATTTCGTCACAGACGCACACACAACCACCATTTCTGTTATGTCCAACCACGTCGCCAGCAACGCCCTTCACTCCTTACCGCCTGAAATCTCTCCCGAAGACTTATCCTTCCTATTCCCTTCGTCATCTCCTTTGTCCTCCCTTTATCTCAAAAACCAGATTATCAACAACCATTGCAACAGACTTCACGCCTCCTCGGCGTCACCTTGTAGCCTCCTCAACCTCCCCTCCCTTCCTTCCTCATCTCGTCTATCTCTCTCACTTCTTTCTTCTCTATTTTTTCTTTATCATGGGTACCAAAGCTCAAGCCACAAATGCAAACAAAGAGAATGCAAGGAAGAAGAAGAAGATGACCCGTTTTAGAGGCAAATAATTATTTTTTGAAAATCTAGTTATTTGCACTCCCAATCCTTTATTTTGTACCACCGCAACATCCATACACCTTTGGCGAAGTGTGTTCGTGAGAAGCCAATGATGTTCGCCTACGATGTTTTCGTGACCACCTTCGTCATGATCTTCTAAACCCCCAGCTAAGGCATAGATGATTCCGCAGGCTTGGTAGTTTTTCTATCATCTTTTATTATTTTCCAATGCACTTTGTAATTGAATATTGGATTGACTTGTGAACATGCACATATTAATTTTACCATATATATCATGCATTTGTGGTAGTTATAATTACTTTGTTTGAGTCATATTTGATTCTTATTTGCCAAACCTGTGATTAGTTGTGCTTTAAATAAACAATTAATGCCAGGGGTTTGCACATTGGTTAAAGTGAGTCCATTACGTTGATATCTAAGAAAATAAGAGATTCTCATATTTAATATTGCTCAAATTCTAGGAGATAATAAAAGATAAGGCTCAACAAAAAAAACCAATTGTAGATGAGGTGAATTTTGATGCAATCAATGTGTGGACACGGACTCCACCAAGAGAAAACTTCTTAGCTTGGACCATCACAAATGGGAAAATTTTGACAACGAATAACCTGGCTAGAAAAGGTGATTGTCAACAAATGTGTTCTATGTGAATCACAAGAAGAATCAAAGGAAAGTTTAGGATGTGTTTAAATTAAATCAAAACATCAACTGTTTGAAAACTTATTTGATTTGGTACTCTTTGTATAGATAAAAACTTAAGTTTGGATATTTTAGGTAAAATAGAACCCTTGAAAATTTATACTTTTCACTTTTTAAATTGGTTATAGGACAATTATTTTTTAAGACATTAAAGCCAAATGATGGTTTGTTTTAGTTTTGTACTATGAGTTATATGTACAACTATTGGTTAGTGTATCACACAAAAGATGCTTGACGTAAAAAAAATTAGTAAGTTCATTAGACCATAAAATTTACATGACATTTAATGTTGTCATAATGATAGTTATATGTCCATAAATTTGACATTATTGTGTGTGAGCAATGTGTAACGAAATTCTTTTGTATTCTTCATTAGAAAACTATTTAGTACCCACTCATCCCCTCCCATCCCATCATGTCCCGAACCCGTTTAGGATGGGACGAGGTTGGGATAAGGTCTATCCCGTCCTGTCCCATCCCGATTTCGAACGAACTGGATGGGATAGGGATGAGGTCTGTCTCGTCCCGTATCCACCCTTATATCCATTAAAGGGCTGTTATGAGGATGGGGAAACGCTTGAGGGATTCTAAAGGATGACTTCTTTAGTTATGAGCATTTTCTTGATCTTTTTCAATCCATGGTTAATGTGGCACTCTTGGGTTAGTTTGTATGTTCATTTTCATTGCAATTTTCTCACTCACTTTTTTCATTATGAATGAATGAAACATTGAAAATGCCTCCTACATCATGAAGACATAATAGGTTTCTTTCTCTTTTCACTCCTCCCTTCCCAGTTCTCTGATTATCTCAAGTATCAGTCTCTGTCATACAACATAGAGACGCAACCTTGTCATACAGGAAGGTCATATCAACCATAAGGATGAAATTCAATTCCCCATACAGGAGATGCAACCAAAAGATACCAAAAGATTTGAAATCTTGACAAGATTGTTGGTTATATTGCTCTGATTTGACTTTGTATTCCAAAAAATGCATTCATCAAAAGCTAATTTTGAGGATTTTTTTTATTATCTTTTGATTTATTATCTTCATTTTCGTAAAATAGTTGAAGCTAGCATTCAAGAAATCATAAGGAAATGAGACTATTAGGAGTATGCATGCTCCCGTGCTTCACTCCGTGAGTGAAACTTCGTGATTTTATAGCTTGCACAAGAGAATCGAAGTTCAAAACTTCCATTGTTGCGTTTATGTGTTGGTAATGAGAACTCAATTGAGATAGTTTAATACATAAAAATGAAACAAATGTTGTCGATACCAGATGTCCAAGACGATGTACCACAAATGATGGAATTTGAATTTTTAGAAAGTTAATGGAATAATAATGTACTCATGACATGAAATATGTAACTTTAATTATTTAAGTATTCCCTTTTCTAATTCAATATGAAACCTAACTCAAGTTATTTACTTTTAGTCTCAGTTAAAAGTAAATGAAGAAAAAAAAATTCAAATCAATACCTTTAGCGATGTTGAGTGTCTGTTGTAGAAAGTCGAACCTCATCAACATGGTCCTTTTTTTTAGTTAATTTTGATCACTGATTTTAAGAAATATTTTGTTTTGTGTAGAAATAACATTAAAATTTCGGTTGTAATTCTAATCTAACAATATAAGTTACGTACTTAAACTCTTAAATAATAAATAAAAAGTATTGCACGACTCATAGTGTAATAAAGACTACATATTACATAAGAAGTAATATAACAAGCTTTTGATCCTAAAATAACATTACTACAGGTTAAAACATACGGAGATTAAACTATTTATTTTTTCTAAGGGCAATTCGAAAGATATTTCAGTAACTCCAAAATAGAAATATTTCGTCAAAATTTTGATATGTTTTTAAAAATCACATTATTTACACATACATGGTACAAGGTGGGTACAAAGGAGAATTCTTTTAGTGACACTGATATTTCAACGAATGCTTTATGGGTAAGGTCGTTCCCCTCTCATCTATTTTAATTTTCTCAAATGCATTGCATTTTATCTAGCACCTCTAGTTTCTTAACTATCACTATTGATGTTATTTCTATAATCAAATACTTACAGAACCATAGTAAGTTTTCTATTAACAAAATCATTTTACTGATCAAAATCTACTAGTTCGATTTTGGGGCTTTACATTATCTACGTAATTTGTAGGTAAAATTTAAATCTTTACTTAAGTCGGTGCATGAAGGCAAAATTCCAATACTGGATGACAACACTCTTGTTTTGAATAATAAAGTTGAAAATGTAGAATCTTTCCTGCACTGGAGTTCAATCAAGAGAGTTTATCTGAGTTTCATTGTTTATTGCTTCAAGAATTAAAAATAATAATAATAATAATAATAATAATAATAATAATAATAATAATAATAATTTGACATGGTAATTTGTTTAAGAAGATTATATTGTAGTATGTTAATAGTATCAAACATTATTTGATCTAAGATTTGACGTAGTATTTGGCATATTTGAAGCAATTAGCAAAAATGGAAGAATGAAAAACTCTTACAAAGTATCTACCTGCATTCTCCCTAAGAGAATAAACAAAAATGAAACAAGCGTTTATGATTGCACAATATATGTGTGGCTGGAAGATGTTGATTTGTGGGTAGGTACTCCAATGGTGATTCATTTTTTAAATGTTTATAAGAAATAAAAAATAAAAATAAAAACTCTAGAGAGCCAGGACCCTAGCGCCAGGGGAAGCTCTCTAGCACGAGTTGAGGAGAGAGGTTGGAGAGTACAAAAAAAAAAGTTAGCTCAAAAACAAATCAACAGAAAGCTTCATCTCTCTTCCCCAAAGATTGAGCTCTCTTACCTTTTCGTCTACCTTTCTCCTTTTCCAAATCTTTTTCATCTGGAGAGGAACCCTTTTCAGATCGACAAACTCAGAGGGTTTCATCGAAAACCCTTTAACCCTTTTCTCCTTCACCAATATCGATAAGCTTTCTAGGGTATCATCAAGATTGAAGACCCTGATGCCTTATCTGAACAACGATTGAAGTCTCCTTGCAACAAAAAAGTGATGCTTATTTATGGTTTCATCTCTCCTCCCATATCGATAAGCTCTCCTTCACCTAAAAAGTCTCGTTGCTTTGGTTTCATCTCCCCGCCCAGTCGGAACTAAAATTTACAATTTGGATAAAAAGAAATTTCACTGAAATAGCCTACTAGTAATCAAATGAAGAAACATTAAATTCTTGATCAATTTATGCTAAAAGGTGTTATACATAAAAACCTCTAGGTTTATTTCTTCTTTTAACATAGACAACATAAGCAAGTTGTGTTGAGTACAAACATTTGATTCCACTGCAAAGAACCCTACAAACTGAATAATGTATATAAGTTCAAATGTTTAGTTAATGATCTTCGTGTTTGACTGGAAAGAAATATTATACATCTATATATAATAAGTTACAAAAACATAAGCTAAATCTCTTCATAAGTACATTACAAAATAACAAAATAGAAGTTCAAATGACTTCCATATCATTCACTAACCAAAAGCATCAAGAAAACAAGTATAAGAATCATTATAATCACCACTAATAATGTGTTGATCAAGTCCCTTGTAAACGCCCAAGGATCATTGCTTGCTTGGTTTCATTGTTTGCTTGGGTTTCATGTCTTTGATCATTATTTTATTCATCATGACCCTCGCTATCGTTGTTTGGTTGGTTGGGTTTCACATCTTCATTGTTAGTTCCTGCTTCGCGCTTTCTTATCGCCTCGTGCTTTTTCTCACCTCTTCTGAACGCACCCACAAGTCATAATTTTCATATGCTTCGGCAGCTGATGTGAACCACTTATACATACTGCCCCTATACTCGGATACTTGTGATAAACAACCTACCCAAGTAGGTATACTCTCGAATCACGACTGCGATAAAGAATGTATGTTTTTATGCTATTCCTGCATTAAAAACCCAATTTCAACTAAGAAGCAAGCAATTCAAGGATAATAGTATTTGTAGGGACAATTTACAAGCCATACTACTTCAAAACATCACCGTTTTCTTAAATTAAACCAACAAACAAAAATATAGAGATCTAGTTGATGAGCATTAGAAGGATTTCTTAAGAGAAACATATGAACTCGAAGGTTGTTTCAAACGAATATGAGTAATTAAAAAAAAATCTGGAAAAGACATTGTTTCTCCCAAGTTCAATAGCTTAAACCTAAAACTATTGGGAAGATGTGCAAGTGAATACAGAATTTAGGAGACCTTTGATCCCCAAGTATAGTTTAATTTGCTATAAACAATTGCCTCAAGAATAAGATCATTTATTAGCAATTGATGTTAGCTAAGAGATTGTGTTTTCAAAACTTAACAATGGCATGAGAATCCATGAGGGCACCCCTACATTTTAGGCTAAATTGATGTATCACTCCACATCAATGGTGAGAATGGAAGTCCCATGAAAATGGAAATCACATGCCTTGGGGGACCAAGGAGTGGAATTCTCATATTCATGGGACTTCCATTCCTACCATTGATTACAAAATAAAATGGTGGTCAAATGATAGATGTGGAGTGATATATCAATTTAGCCTAAAATGTAAGAGTCCCCTCATGGATTTCCATGACATAGGATTCCATGCAACCAAACACACCCTAAGCTCTATTGTATTTTTAGGAGTAAGTTTGTGCTCAATCGCCTTGATTAGCCAAACTGCCCAAGGGCATTAGACAATTTGCAACTCACACTCAAACATGAAATATTATCCCTCGGCACAAGAGATATGAGATGAGATGATTCAAGAAGAAACCTTAGATCTGAAGCAAAGAAGATGAGATGGGAAGAAGAAGCGGTGTTACCGAGAAGATGAAACCCTAGATACGTGCAGTTTTGTTTCTTCACTGTCTTTTTTTCAAAGAAGAAGAGATTTCACCTAGAGGCTTCTTTCACGACTCACCGATTGCTCTCCACAACGACATCAACTGAAGCAACCGCATAGAAAATGGATGAGCTTTGAAGATTTATTCGTCGCAGGGATGTGCTTGAAGATTTCTTCGTCGTGATCTAAGGGAGATGAAACCCTATTGGAGACGAAGACGGGAACTTTAATTTGGAGAGAAGATAGACGAAGCTTTCTGTCGATCTGAAAAGAATTCTCTCTAGATGAAAAGATTTGGGGAAGGATAAAGGTAGACGAAAGGTAGGAGAGCTCAATCTTTGGGGAAGGGAGATGACGCTTTCCGTCGATCTGTTTTTTGAGCTAACTTTTTTTTTACTCCTCCAACTTCTCTCCTCAACACGTGCTAGAAAGCCTCTCCTGGCGCAAGGGTACTGGCTCTCTAGACACATTGAAAAAATATATAAAATCACTGGAAATTTTTTTTTTAGGGAGATGACGTGACAGAAATGATGGAATCTATATATATAAGTTATGGAAACAATATTGTACTGGTGATATGGAGTATGTAACGTTATTTATTTATGTAATTCATTTTCTAATGTAACATAAAACCTAACTCAAGTTATTTACTTCTAGACTCAATCAAAAGTTAATAAATGGTGAGATTTTTTACATCAGTACCCTTAGCGGTGTTGAATGTCTGATGGATAAAGTCAAAACTGGTGGACGAATTAAGATTATCCTTGTCAACAAGAGGTTCCCTCTACACATATAAGGATTATTATTTATTTTTTCAAATGAATTTGGATCCCCTAGTTTGAAGAAATATGTTGTTTTATATAGAGAAAACATAAATAAATAAAATCGGTTTTAATTTATAATTTGACAATTAAGTTATGCATTTTAAACTCTAAAATACTATATCAAATTCTCACACGACATCAAAATCTCACATCTCACTTTAGTATCATAAAGACTGCATATTACCTAAAAATCACACACATGATCCTCCAACACCACATCCAATCAGTTCAATTTATGACTTGAAATGTACTTGGTCGATTTTGGGGGTTGACATTATCTACGTAATTTGTAAGTAAAATGTACATCTTTACTTCAATTGTGCACGAAGGCAAAATTACAATGCTAGATGACAACACCATTGCTTTGATTAAGAAAGTTGAAAAATGTAGAATCTTTTGAAGTGTCGCCACCTGCACCGAAGTTCAATAAACCACGAGAGTTTTACTGTGTAATGCTTAAATAATATAATAAAACATCTTATGGTAATTTTTTTTGGAAGGCGAGCTGTGTTTTCAGGATCCCATAACCTATCAAAGACTATAACTGGTCAACACACCATAAACTGATAAACATGCCTTCAGCAAGATTCTAACCCCATGACCTAGTGGTACCATCCGCTAAGCTCTAACCATTGAGTTGTCATGCCATTGGCATCTGATGGTACTTTGTATAAGAAAATTATCTTATAGTATGTTAATATTATAAACTTTATTTGATTTATGACTTGACGTAGTATTGTTGGTTGCCCACCTCTTAGTTTTAGATGCAATATGTTTTTTTTTAAGGAAAGCGTGCCGCCGGTGGGTATAGAATAGATGCAATATGTTTACACACATACAAAACTCAAATCCTTTGAAAATTTTCATTATATATCGAGATCACCTTACCCATTAATGTTAAGAATTTCATAAATTTTGAATTTAATATGCACGGGTAGTATTTCAATCTCGTATGCATGAACATAAATAACATATGACCGAACTTGGTATGATTGCTCTAGCAAGTCTCGAGGATAAACGGTATGTAATGCTTCAACTTGGACATCTCAAGTAAATAGGAGACAACATTGGCTTAAGCATGGAGTCTCATCATAATATTGAATTTTGTGCAAATTGAGCAACTAGAAACCACACCTATTACGCAATTCATGGAAGGAAATTTCTACCATCAATGATATTTGTACTCTAAAAATATCCTTTGAAATGTTAGGAAAAGAAATTACAATCCATCGATGTGGTGAAACATCACCATTACTGGGGTGCCAATAGCGTCATCTAATGGATCGGACCACATCAGGCCCATTATCTAGACACAAAATCTTAAGTCTCACTCTCCTCCACTCGCTCGATCAACCAAGAAACCAGAAACACATAAAAAGCCCTAATTTTTCGATCTCAACAACATCGAATTCCATTTGTGTATAACAAAAAAAGCCCTAATTTTTTGCCCTAATTACACAAAAAATCTTTAGTCATCTGATGGAGTTTTCGGCGGTTGTTGACTCATTCTAGGAGATTCAGTCTTCAAAGTTTCAAACCAGGTTACTTTTACTCCATTCATTTTTTGTTCATTCTTATAACACTGTTTAACATCGATTGAATTCAATGGTAGAAATTGTGTGGGTTTAGTGGAATTCGTGATTTAGTGATTGAATTGGGGTCGAATTAGTTTGAATTAGAGCCAAATTTGGGTTCAATTAGAGATTTTGATGATTGAATTAAAGAGTGAAAGGTAGTGCAATAGAATCAGTTTTTAGGATCATCAAATTCCCACAAATGGATGAGAAGTGGGTCCATGTAAATGATCGATACCTCGCACAACAATGCTCCTTCCCCATACCGTTATTGACTCGGCATTGACATGCAATTCCACACTTGGAGAATGTTGAGGTCACAGTGCCCCCAAAACTGAAAATGTACTGAAAAGTGGGGATGCAAACTGGATTTGGTTCCAATGGTCGGCATGATCATTGCTTTCGAGATATGAGATGATGCGCCTTTTCCAAGTGTTACGAAGTATGAAGAAGAGTTTGATTTTATATTTGTCGTGTTAAGAGAACAACTAATGGTTGGTAGATTAACGACAAAAGGATAGGATCATGTAATCATATACCTCTATAGGATACACCCTCATTACATTGTTTCCTATTTTAACTCCAGACCTTCAGCTTTCTTTCATCATTCAATGTACAACTCCCTAATGCAGTTAGATGATCCATTAAGGACAATGAAACCATCTTACACAAACTCCTACCATTTCACCTAGGTTAGTTCTTGGCCTGTTGGCCAAGTAAGAAGCAGCTGTGTTGGTTGGTAGGCAATCTTGTATGTTTTTAATTGTAGTTGTGATAGTTGTTTACTATGCTTTTGTTTAGTGATAGCAAGTGCTATGAGGAGTTGTGTTAGGCAAATTCTCGTTGGTAAGTGGGATTTATTGGAAGGTAGGAAATCTATTTGTACATGCTTGTTTGGTCTACTTAATATGTGTACTAAGAAAATTTCAATGCTCTTACATTGCTTTCTGGCGATTCGAAATATTTAAGATCAATTGACTCTGGTGTACCTGTGTTTTACATAAAAGATGAAGGCTGTTAAGGACTGGATGTCATCCCAGTTGGCAACCAACTCGCAACTCTTGCCAAGACCATTGTTAGGCAATGGCAATGACGAGGATCATGTGGATCAGAGGGCTGAGAACCAAGGTATGATCATTTCTCGTCTGCTTTGGTTAGATTGTCTTGTTGTAGAGTGTGGACTTCTTGTACATTGTGTTTCTCTAAAAAATTGTTGAACTGAAATAGAAACTCCTAGGTTCTAGTGTCCTTCTCTTGCTTCATCCTTGTTTCTCAGCCAACCAAAGAACTTGCTCTAAAGTATAGAGTGTTGCCAACTTGCTTGAAAGAATGCAGATAAGTGACACGAATCTTCTTCTAGAGCTCTTTCATGATGCTGCCCTTACTTGGTAGCCATGAAGGGTGGTGCATAGCTTCATCCCTTGTATGGTATGGTTTATGGGTTAGTCCCAAAATGATCATACCAATAGAACCCTGTTTGGTTAATGTGTTTAATAGCATTATGGATCATTGTCTGAAGGTTGTTTGCTGGTGTGGGTTCATTTCTGTTTGCCAGTAGTTCCAAGTGGACACCAGAACAAAACTATGTGGTAGGGTGTCCTTCTTTCTCAAGATGAGTGTATATATAGTTCCCATCTATTTTGTAGGATATCATAACACTACTCTTCGCAAGGATAGCAGATTAGGGGGTGAACTAGGCAAGTCTGTCTGCCAAATAAGGTCGAAAGCTTCACTGAGGTTTCTGCAGTTGCTTTATTAGTTTGTTCTCCTAGAATAGTTAGGAATATAATTAACCTGACTATGTGGCTTCACATATAAAGAGCAAATAATGTTTCTCTAGGTGTTTATTTCAAAGCCTGCGCTGGCTCGAGTTCCATAACTGACCGACCGGTGAAAGGAAAGCTGGACCTCTTGAAGGGATACCTGGACCCGAAAAAATCATGTGGTTCAATTAGGACACGGTGGCAGTTTAGGTTTGCAGCTGGGGATAAGAGAAATGTTCACCTCAAGGACATGTGAATGGGACAGGTATTTCCTAATGTTCTCATGAATCATGACAATTGCGTTGTGAATCTGGTAGAGGAAGATGTTCTTTGGTTGTTGTGAATAGAGATCTCTTGTTAAGGACTTTGATATTTATTACATATTTTGTCTAGGGCTCAGATGAACCTTTCAGATGACTTCACTGGTTTGGAGGAACATTCCATGTATTGCTGCTATTCCAATGAGGTCGGATGCGGAAGTGGGATGGTGATACTGATGGATGTATTTTGGGTATCCGTGTCTTGGTTGGATTAAGGCCCCTTTCTGTATGTCAATAGAGGTTACATTCTTGATAATCAACAAAACATTTCCAAGGAAGTATTTATTGGTCTTTGAGAGAGAGAAATTATGGTTATGTGCTGTCCTGATCACCTCTTTGATAATGATTGTTATCTATCTCTATCCTGCATGAACTTTATTGATTGACCTAGAAAATATTTGGAGCCTCTCTCTTGATAACTTCCCCCACCCTGGTCTCTTCTGTTGTATACGAGCCAATAGAACTTCGTACTTCTAGGATCACGATTTGATTGGCTTACAAGTTTGTCCACATTTGTGCACATATTTTTAGTGCTTGTCCAACGCCATAGGAAAAACAGATAGTTCTTGTAAATAATTCATGACATGCATCAAAGAAATTGATATGACGCATTCCATGGCATGAAAAGTTAAATTTCTTTATCTCTGGCCGAATTTTATCGCCTCTATATCTGAAAGCACCAACCATGCAAGCGATATGGTTATTCTTAATATGGATCATTGCGTCTTGAGCTCAGAACATTTTCAATCTAAAAGCAAAATTGTTTAGAGTGTTTTAGTTTTTTCTTTGAGATTGCTTCTTGCGACCTGCTCACTTGCTTGATACTACTGTTTGATTATTTATGTGTGCATCTTTATATTTCCTTCAAAACGAAGATTTAAACTATTGCATAAAAAACCAGTTCCATGCTTCAGACTTGGAAAGTATTTACTAGGATGTGGGAATTTGCATGCATAGTTTGGTAATTGAAAAAGAGTTCTTAGTGGTATTTACTCATTATACTGTCCTCATTTGTCGAGAATGAATGAGTAATGGACTATGACGAAATTTGAGACAAGGCATTATCCTAAACGCAGAAGTTCAAATGTGCACATTTTTTTACCTATCTGTATGTGGTAGTCTTCTAATATAGCACTTGAATTGCAAAAGCAAGTAGATTTGAAACACCATTTCTTTCTTGAAACTCAACGCGATGTATGTTTTAATGGTTCTAATTTTGAACAACCTCTTTTCCACTTGCAATTTCAGGTTCACCTTCTGCAGCTGCCTTACCAGAGCCACATGGTTCTGCTGATACTCAGGCTTCTATAGGAAACCAGGAAGTTCAACTTTCACAACAACAGGAACCAGCTGGAAATTTCCAAATGTCTCAGTATGCTACTGATAACAGAAAGTTGGATCCATTGGTTAAGATTGAAGCTCTCCAAATTAAATTTTTGCGCCTTGTTCACCGGCTCGGGCAATCAACAGATAATCTCTTGGTGGCTCAGGTCTTATATCGATTGCATCTAGCAACCCTGATACGAGTTGGGGAGTCAGATTCAAAAAAATCTATTCCCACAAAAGAGAGAGTTAAAGCAGTAGCATTAGCACAAGAGGTAGCTGGTCGACCTGATTTGGACTTCTCTTTTAGGATACTTGTCTTGGGGAAATCTGGAGTTGGCAAGAGTGCTACAATAAATTCTATTTTTGATCAAACAAAAGTTGGGACTGATGCCTTCCGACCTTCCACCACACACATCCAAGAGGTTGTGGGGACGGTGAAAGGAATTAAAATAACTATTATTGATACGCCAGGTTTTTTTCCTTCTTCTGTTAGTAATCTACGCAGGAACAGGAAGGTTTTGCGTTCTGTGAAGAGATACATCCGGAGACGTCCACCAGACATGGTTTTGTATATCGAACGTCTTGATCTTATCAACATGGGTTACAGTGATTATCCCCTCCTGAAGCTTATAACTGATACTTTTGGATCTGCTATCTGGTTTAACACCATCCTTGTTATGACACATTCTTCTGGGCCTCTACCAGAAGGATCCAACGGGTATCCAGTTAGCTACGATTCTTTTGTGATGCAGTGCACAAATTTGGTACGACACTACATACACCAGGCAATATCCAATTCAAAACTTGAGAATCCTGTTCTTTTAGTGGAGAACCATCCTCATTGTAAAAAGAACATTGTTGGGGAGAGAGTTCTCCCAAATGGACAAGTTTGGAAGTCTCAGTTATTGCTTGTCTGCACATGTACAAAAGTCTTGGCAGATGTTAACAGTCTCTTGAAGTTTCAGGACGAGTTACAAATGGGAACCACTAGTGGTACTCGCTTGCCTTCCCTTCCTCATCTCCTTTCAACACTTCTACGTCATCGATCCACCTCAAGCACAGATGGAGTAGATAATGAGATGGAAGATTCAGATGGAGAGAATGATGATGAGTATGATCAGTTGCCTCCGATCCGAATTCTAACTAAAGCTCAATTTGCAAAGTTGACCGAATCTCAGAAAAATGACTATCTCGATGAGCTGGATTATCGGGAGACCCTGTATCTAAAGAAACAGTTGCAAGCGAATATTAGGAAACGGAGAGATAAACTGCTTGCGAAAGATGGAATCTCGTCCAAGGATGATATTGACGACAATCAAGAGCTAACTCCAGAAGCTGTTCAATTACCCGACATTGCGGTCCCACCAAGTTTTGATTCAGATATGCCTATACACAGATATCGTTGTGTTGTTACAAGTGACCAGTGGCTTGCAAGACCTGTTCTAGATCCCCAAGGTTGGGATCATGATGTCGGGTTTGATGGCATTAACTTGGACACAACTGTTGAACTACAAAGAAATCTCCATGCGTCCGTTGTGGGGCAGATGAGCAAGGAAAAACATGATTTCACTATCCAAAGTGAATGTGCTTTGATTTATACAGACCCAAGGGGTTCCGCTGTGTGTACAGGTCTTGACATACAAACCACAGTTAAGGATCTTGTCTGCACAGTTCATGGAGACGCAAAGCTTAGGAATACGAAGCAGAACACAACTGGATGTGGGGTTTCTGTCATTTCTTTTGGAAATAAGTTCTTTTTGGGTACTAAGATTGAGGATACTCTTTCACTTGGGAAGAGGGTGATGCTAGTCTTAAATGCAGCTCGCATGGGAGGTCTTGGTCAAGTGGCATATGGAGGGAGCTTCGAAACAATGTTGAAAGGAAGAGACTACCCAGTAAGGAATGATAAGATCAGTCTGACTACAACTGTTGTATCATTTGATAAAGAGATGGTTTTTGGAGGTGGTATTCTCTGTGATGTTCGTGTGGGTCGCGGTTCAAGAGTATCAGTAAATGCTAATTTGAATAGCCGGAAAATGGGCCAGGTTGCTATCAAAACAAGTACCTCTGACCATTTGGAAATTGGACTCGTTGCTGTGATATCCATAGTTAGACTCCTGTTCAGGCGAAGGGATACTGAAGAATGAAGCATCAATTAAAGAACAATTTTCACGGATATAAACTTTGGTATACTGCATCTGGCACAATTTTTTGCATCACTCATGTTTGGGCGGCCAATGTTTGAATTTTTCAATAGCACCCTTGCTTCATTGTGGGAAACTTGTCAGACAATCTGACTCTTGGCAATTCAACAGGCTTTGTCCCAAGTGTTTCACCTCAACTAAGCCTATGAATGTACACTAGATCAGGTCAGATGAGCATTGAGAATCTTTTAATAACTTCCATATGTAACCCAAAATTTTCATATAAGGGAGAAGTTTTTGGCCCATTAATGATTTTTAAGTAGACGTTTTCATCATCATCAAAGTCCATTCTTGATATTTTTGGGGTCGGCTACATGGATTTTGGTTCTCCAAGCAATGCGGTATTCCTGCATATTCTCGCCTAATCTAAGCTCAATGATGTCTTTATTCACCGTCTTCATCCAAATTTTCAACGGTCGTCTCCTCCGTCTAACACATTTCATTAACTTGCCAATCTAGACATTTTCTAATTGGCGTCGTAGTTGGTCTCCTTCACACATGACCAAACCAAGTTAAACGTCTTTATCTAATTTTGTTCTCTATGGGCGTTACACCTAAGTCTCTCATAATTCTTTCATTTCTAATTTTATCATTACGAGTTTTACAACACATCCACCTTAACATACGCATTTCTGCTATTGTCATCCTATGTGTATGTTGTCCCGTAGTAGCCCAACATTCTGAACCGTATAGCATGACTGGTCGAACAATTGTCTTATAGCATTTTCCTTTTAGCCTTGCAGACATCTTTCTATCACATAATACTCTTGACGTCATTCTCCATTTCAACCAACCAGTTTTAATCCTATGGTATACATCTTCTCCATATAGCCTCATTCTTTTGAATTATAGATCCCAGATATGGAAAAACCTCACACTCTGGGACCTCTACACCTTCGATCTCAATTGCATTACTTCTCCCTCGTGGTTCACAACCAAAGTTGCACACTAGATGCTTTGTCTCCGAACGGCTAATTCTAAAACATTTACTCTCTAAAGCCTCCTGTCACCTATCTAATTTCTGACCTAAACCTGCACTAGTCTCGTCAATTAAGACAATATCATCTGCAAATAACATGCACCAAGATATATCTTCTTGCAAATGTCTCGTCAACTCATCCATGACTAAAGCAAAGAGATAAAAAGGTTGTTTTGGTCAGATTTAAGCTTAATGTTGTGCCTAGTAGTATTTCTCGAAGATCATCTTGAATGAAGATGTAAACTCGAGCTATGGCCAGCTACATAAATATCGAGTGCATCAGTCCATTTTCTTTTCTTCTCGATCATCAGATACATAAATCGAAGAAGATTCTTGCAACAACTGCATCCCTTTATCATGAGCCATAACAAGACCATCAATGAGTACGAAGAAAATGCCAAAAGTGAAAGCATACCAAATTCGATAACATTGTTAGAGGGGTTTGAAACTGGTAAACATTTATTTTCTTATATGTGTGTGAAGGATAGCTGGCTAGGACAATCAAATAGTCCATTTTTTGGACATTTTATTTTTTTTGAAAGGCAAGCATGCCGGTGAGTATAGAATTCAAGAAGTGGGGGTTAAACCAACACAGCCCTAACCATCCAATCAGACTACCTTGGCCCATTTTTTGAACTTTCGTTGTCTGCAAGTCTAACTTTGGTATTTTTGGTCTCATCCTGGAACGCGTAAACATTGTGACTTGGAAATTGTAGATGACACCTGCAATTCCTTCCTTTGATGGAATTTGGGGCTCACAAAGTGAATGTCAGAGAGCCCATGAAAATGATTGATGCTACAATCTTTCTTGATTATGAATCAGGCAAAATAATCTAGTCTTTTGACTAACTTGTTTCCTTTTCATATTTGACAAATAATCAACAGAATTTTATTTTTGAATTAGACTTAAAGGTTGTCGTCCCTAGCAGAAGAAGGGTGATTGAAATCGTAAGCTCAGAGCAACAACATATGACTTATTACAAGTAGTCCAAGCAGTATTTTGAAATTGTTCAAATTTTAACAATACATTTATGCTCTGTATTTCATATTTGAATCTCTGCACTGTAATGCATTAAAACACTTTCGAAAAAATATGACAGATTCTGCACACCATGAATAAGATGCATGCATTGATGCATACAAACTGAAATCGAAAGAAATATAAGACTCACTTGTCTTCATTTTCTCGCAACTTATCAAAGTTCATTTAGTAATATTGAATGCCTTCACCATAAGTTGCTACTGATCAGACTGTACAACAACAAGTTCAAGTAACTTCATTTTAAAAACACAAATTTTAGTCCCTACATAGCAATGGCCTCTGCACAATCCTAGAGTTTTCAATTGCTCAATCAATTCTTTGTTTTAAATGCAAAGTGGGGAAATCAAATTTCAAAGCACTCAACAATTAACCAATAATGCCACACCATGATCAAGAAGATCCAACAGCTTAAACATCATCAGCAAGAACTCAATACAGATCCATCCATCCATTTTTATCTAAAACAGACATCAAATGAATCCCAACATTTTATATTTAGAAATTACATACTACAATTAAAAAAAAAAACTAGGACAAGTTAGGTTGTTGGTCTCTGGGAGACTGCAGTGGAAATAGAGGCAAAAGTTCAGGTTCAGACCCACGGGGTGTACAAAGAGGAGATGGGTGCAAATAAAACCCCTTTTCCTCTATAGCTGTCTCTTCTGGCGACTTAGGCGTAGTTGAAGATAAGAACTCAAAATGTGATACAGGGGAGATGATCATCATTTTTTCACCCCCTACAAATTTATATCTACCACCACAAGATGACAGACTTCCACTACCATTTCCATTGTTATTACCTCCTCCTAGTTTAATTTCAAGCTTTCTTGCAGTATGCCGTCTTTCTTGTAACTTGAAACCAGGTTTCCGGGGCCTCATATCTCCTTTATTCTTAGTTGGGACTGTCACTGGATGCTTCTCCATTGATGAGTCCTCTTTTGCACCTGTTAGCTTCTGGACTAGTGCTCGGAAGGTTGAAGGGTCAGCTTGCACAAATGTCGTGTGGGTCGAATCACTAGCAGCAGCAGGAGGGTCCATGTTGTTGGGTGCAGCCATGGTAGCAAATATTTTATTGATGGAGTGAGAGGTTGAAGAAGAAGAAGAAGAAGAAGAAGTAGTAGTGTGTGTTGTGTGTTGTTGGTGGTGTGCTTTTATGGTGCATGGTGTGGTGGAAGGAAGGAGGAATGAAAAATTGTCAATGATTTGAATAATGTATTGGTTTTGTTACCAACTCCTTGAAGACTTTGGGGAATTATTTAATGCCTCCATTAGATTCTTCTACTCAATTAATAGAGTAACGTGGAATGAGTTTGATAATTGTAATGGTAATTATCATTATAATAGTTTAAGCCGTTTTTGTGTTTGATTTGTCGTAAAAATGGCGTAATGGGAATGAACATTACAAATGTCATTATACTGGGCGTTCTTTCTCAAAACCGTATAAATGCCCATTATAATGATTAATTTTCTATTTGCCCTCCTTACCTAGTCTCCTTACACACCATAGATTCAAAATTTGGTTGATTTTGAATGATTCTATAAGCAAAGAAATTGATATCAAATTTTATAATATTAGGAAGTATTCATCGAGAGTAATTTTGTTGTTGAACGAGTTTACACCAGGTTGAAGATAGTTTCAAAATGTCAAGTATCGCAGAGTCTATCAACAAGATCTCTTATAACTTATTACAAAAAATTGTTAGTATAGTGTTTTGCAAACTCATTATCTAAACTTTGGCCCAGATTATAAGTTCGGAATTTCAAAAATACTAGAAAACCAATTTTTTACAACTACGGTGACATGGCAAAATCTTGAAAATGCGTATACATATTTCACGGTTATAAAAAACTTTCTCTAATAATGCCACATTATTCTGATTGCAAAACGGAATTACGATATATTTGACCTCCTTTAGTACATAGCTACTACCTATAAACCAATTTTGCTCAACAACAACATTTAATGTATCACTTTTGAGTTTTGAGCAAAACATTTGTTCTAGTCATTGTTGTGCAATTCCGATATTTGGTTCAAAGAATACACAACCTAGTTAGTCAAAATCACTTTTCAATTATTAAAGACACTCTCATTCTCGTGATTTACATAAATGTAACAGTTGACTATATAACTAGACAAGTCCAATTATAGAAGGAGGTGATTCTAATAAATTGAAAAGTCTAAGGTGGTGTTTGTGATTATAGTGATTGATGGATGTCGATGAAAGAAACTTTTGATGAGTCTCTCTTTCTTTTGTTTGCGTGAGGGAATGGCAAAAGCAAAAGTGACCCAAACCTAGCTGACTGAAACCTAGTGATTGGTGGTGTTCTTGATTTCTAGCGGTCAGGCTTTATAGTCATTTTTTTAAGCGATAGGATTTTTATATTTCAATCCCTTCTATAAATAATAATTTTTTTGTATTTTAAAAAAAAATGTAAAAAAATGACTTTAAAGTCTGACCATCTAGACAAAAAATTTCTTCACTCTTCAGGTCTCTGCTCTGGGGTCCTCCATCTCATTTCCTTTGTTGAATCATAGTCTTTTGATTTGATTTTATACATTTTTTGTTTCGTTTATTGGAATGGAAAATAAATGGATGGTCTTGTTGTATTGTGAAAATCAAAACAAAAACATGAAATTTTATGATGTTTGAAAAATTGTTCTTTGCCTTTTTTTTTTTTTTTTTTATATTTCTACCCATTATGTGGTTGTGTTTTAAAAATAATGAATAAAAAAGTGTAAAAAAAATCCTCAAAAGAAACACTCAAACAAGGTAGCATAGAACTACTAATGATGTTTAACTCTTTGATTACCATTATCTATAGACTAGTGTATCAGCCTTGACATAGGCACGATTACACACTTTTCATGTAGACTCTAGTCTTTGGAAAGTGTCGAAAAAAATCAAATAAAGGGTAGATGAATTTTTTAATGACATTATGACAATTATATATAATTTAAAGAAAATAAATTTAAAAATTAATTATAAGTCGGGTCATAAAAATCAAACAAAATACGATAACTTTGTTAAATACAAATCACTAACTTTGTAAGGAACATGATGGAAATTACGAGTTTTGATCGAGATCATTTGTTGGAAATGAATTACTTTGTTTGATTAAAAGTCAACAAAGACGACTTTATTAATGTTTCATTCATACCCTATTCTTTTGTGAATAGTGATTGAAAAGTTAGGGTATTTGTCATTCGCTTTAAATTTATTATTATTATGAGAGATTCTAAATGTCGAGGGAAAGAGCGAGGAAACGAGCGAGGGAAATGAGCTGGCGAGGTGAAAACCGTTCATTTCTCTCGAGATGCGCGTGAAAAAGTTAACGCATGCATCTCGAGGAAAATGAACGGCTTTCACCTCATCAGCTCATTTCCCTCGCTCGTTTCCTCGCTCTTACCCTCGACATTTAGAATTTCTCTATTATTATTGTTAAAAGAAGGATAGGGTTGATGTGAAATTATATTGGAATAAACTCAAAATTTGGATCCAAATGTACATGATTATCCATAACATGTTTTTGTTTTATTTGATTTGTATCCAATGAATCTCTTCACTTTTAATTATTATCTATAGATTGTAGGATTATTAAAGGTGATGGTGATGGTGATGCCATGAATATACAAGGTGTAATTTTATGACCCTGAGTTTGTATAGAGGTTCATATATATCTCTTTAGTATAAACTCACACATTTGGAAAAATATTTATCCAATAATTACAAGTTATATCACATAACTTATGTGCCCATTTCTCAGTATTAAGCCACGGAACTACTTACGAGAATGTTTTCATGCGATAATCTTTCTAACTTATTCGTCGTAAAATCCAAATATGTATAACACCATATATACCCCACTTTGATCAGGAAAATTGGTGGTGATTTTTTGAGCTTATCCAAAGAGTTAGACCCCTAGCGTTAGATCCGTGTTAGGGGAGGCTCTCGTGTACATTTTTAGGAGAGATAGAGGGTGATTTTGAAGAGTTCTTGAGATCTTGAGGAGATATCTTTCTTAAACAGGGGAGCCTCCCTTGGCACGGATCTGACACGTACTAGGGCTTAGCTCTTAAGAATTTTTTGTGATTTTTTAAATTGAAGAGTGGAGGTTGGGGGATTTAATTATGGTAGTGACACATAAAGTCATTATTATGCGGCATTAAACCCTAACCATAAACTCCATAAATCAGACAGAACATATGCTTTTGCCATTTCAGGCAAATAGAATATCATCTATATTTTGTGCCTAAACTTTTTTCAAACCCTTCTTGCTTGCTTTTCAATCATTTGCATGTATTTTGGTCGATTTTCTTGACTTCTAATTACAGTTTTTCAATATGGATCATCAAATGCATAAAACTTGTGACTTAGCTAGCAAGGTCAATAGCCACAAAGTTCAAGAGTGTGGCACAAGTTATGGTATTGATTGCAAGGAAAATATTGGATGATTATCATTTTCTTAGCGCGTTGGTTTCGGATGTATTCCTTAATGTCGAATGTTGGATGACTTTTTTTGAAGAAAATGTGGTGTCACGCCCCGATTCCCTCCACATCTTTCGATGTGTGAAGTAATTTGTAATACAGGCGAATTATAATTGGTCACAACATCGTAATATAACACAGTCTTGAAACGAGAATCAAATGGAAATAAAAATTACGATAAAATTTGAATCAAATAAGAGTATTTGATTTGCCCCGTCAGAGTCGTAACGACAAAACCAAAATACAAACATCTAGTATTTAACAAGGTAATACGAAGTAAGCAAAACATATCCGTACAGAGTGGACACGACCAAACAACACAAAACAAGCCTACCGCTGGAAACTGGGCCTAAGCGCCACGATCAACAAGAACACTAACACTGCCTGCACTTCAATAAAAGCACACCCCTTACGGGGTCAGCAAAGCACAAAGCTAGCTGGCGCGAGCGAGCTAAATACAAATAACATAATAATATACAGAAAAAATTAATGTCTCACAATAATGGATAAGTGAGTAATCCTAGATGCATGATCCATAAAATGGAAAATGTGTCACTATACAAGTTCTAAGTCTAAATCACACCGTGTTTCTAAGGATAATATTTATAAGTTCAAGCACCAACAGAGACATTTTAGATTCAACTATAACTACGAGTTTACGAGATATGCTGGTCATTTCAGGTGATTCAAACATGGTAAATATCAAGTTATGAAGGCAAAGACAATATCGCAATCATGCATAGCCTCCCAGGTATAGCAATCAAGTCGAAAGTCGAAACCATACAAATTTCTACGTAAGTGTCTCATAAGGTAGGTATCTGCATACCCTACGAATGTGTCACACCCATACACATTTCACAACGTGCACCAGTACCACTTCGGACTTGTTTGTATCCTAATAGGATGTCATATGCCCAAATACAAATTCAAACGTCCAAAACGACTGGCCTAACACTGCCAACCTAACACAAATCCAACTCAAGCGCGCTGAGGGGGAAAACGAGTAATCTCCAAAGCACGTCCTCCAGGACCCGTCCTACTGCACTCTCTAGTGGCAAGTGCGTGTGGGAGCTCACCTCACCTTAGCAAACTTACCACATACAATAACGTCATCAATATCTGTAGGTGCAGATAATCTCAAACACTATCAACCTCACGATGCGAGCAAACTCCTAAGCATCGGCACAACATACATTACAGTGGGGTAAAGACACTTACACTAATATCATCATGCACGTATAACAAATCTATACAGAATCTAATATACTAGATGTGTACCCATAATTAGTTAAGCAATTTTCATAAATCCACGACTACGTTAGGGTTCCAACATGACTCAATTCACCACAATAAAGTCATTCGAGTCGAATTATCATACATGCTCAAGACTCGGCAATCTACGGTAAGCCCAATGCCATTACACCAAAGCCTAATCACACCCAAATTCAACCACTATTTTATTTCATTCATGTATATCATGCTTCCAGAAAAATACTATATATAAATTCATTTATAAAGAAAAAAAAAACCGCCTAGGCCTCTGAGCATTAGTCCCCTACTCAGCGCCCACCTACTGCTTATAAATTTTTAGAACACTAATACATGGTTGGATTTAGCCGAAAGTTAATAGAATCAATATGTTAAACAAATGGAATTTGCGACACAGGCACTTAACCATATTTCGACATTTTGAAATAATAAGTCCATTATTAAGCAACCAAAGAATACAGTGATTTGATTGAAAAGGACATATAACCATGAATGAGATTAAGGGGAATTATAATTGGCGTGGAAACGGAAGGGAGGGAGGGGGAGGGTGTGGAACCCTCCATCTCCTTTGAGATGCGTGTTTGCACACATCTCAAGGGAGTTTCTCGCTTGTTTCCTCGCCAATTAGACAGGCCGTGAGATTAAATAGTGATTTGTATGTTGCAACATTCCTAAGTTTGTCAAAACATTAAAAACATTCCACACTCAACTAGCTTATTTAGTTGATATTAATTAATTAAACAAGATGGACAAGTACAATATTATGAAGTTGAAAGGTTCCGATTATTATGATTAGGGCATTCCCAATGGTTTTACCTAAAATTTGCCTTCTCAAACTCTTTTTCTGTAGGTTTTTAGATTGCCCGCCACTCTATTTAGAGCTTTGTTATAAAAATTGGCCTAAGCGTGTTGAGCGGTGTTTTTTTTTTTTTCCAGTTCAAAAAAATGAAAAATAAAAAAATAAAATTCAAGACTCTAATTTTTTTAATATATTTTATATATTTATCTTGACATTAAATTATAAGTAATTTATATGTTATTATACTTAACTTTTATAAATTATAAGTTATAATACAAAAATAACTGCCTAAACCCCCATTAAGCCTCTGAGAGCTAGTCCCTTGCTCACTGTTCGTCTATTGCGTAACAATTTTTAAAACGCACACCATACTTATAAAATTTAGCTTGAAAATGCAAAAACTTTGAACTTTTACCACCAATAGCAGGATATTTTTCCATATATTGGATTTTTGTTCAATGTACTAAATGTTGGGTTGATAAGAATATGATTTTTAAAAAAAATGGAGAATATAATATGAACAATGGAGAATTAAATTTCAAAGCATATACAAATGATGGCATGTTGGTATTGAGTTGGGTCGACATGGTTAGACTTACAAATGGAATCATAGACTTTCCCAGCCATGGCAAAAAGTCACACCGCACCAAATTTCTTAAGTAAAAATGTCAACTTACAAGCTCACTTTCTATACTTTAATCTTGACTTTTATGGAAAATGTCAAGACTATTTGTGGAAGACATCGCAGTAAGTGCTTCAATTCACAATTCTAGCCGCCTTGTTTGTTGGTCTCTTTTGATTTTTATTTATTTATTTATTTATAATTTCACTCATTCTATAAATGATATTTATAAATGTGTTTAAAAATAATGGAAAAAATATAAAAAAGACAAAAAAATGCTTTAAAAAGTCAGCAAACATGGCTGACTAGTGTTTAAAAAAAATGAAAAAAATATAAAAAAGACAAAAAAAAATGCTTTAAAAAATCAGCAAACATGGCTGACTAGACTTGCTCTGCTTCAATAGCTAACAAAAAAAAACCCTTGATTATCTTAATCAAATAAGTAATTCTATTTAAAGGGTGATTGGGTTTTTAGTGGACTTGACAAAAGACTAATTGATCATTAGGGATAATGGGGGTATATATGAACAATAGATATATGGATGCCCTTTGCTTATTCTTGTTGGAGAATTTGATAGGGTTTAATAGAGAACTCTTTCACATCAATAGAATTTTTTTTTTGGATCATGGGAACATTATGGTGATTAGTGACGACCTTAAATTAGGGAGACCATTTCTCGATCCAACGATTAATTTATATATCATCCTAGCATTTTTCAAAAGGCTCTTGCTTTTTGATACTACTACTTTCTGCAAGACACCATTAACATAAATCTTCTCTCACCCACTATCCTTCTTTTTTTTTCATTTTATCTTCTCTCTTCACAATAATTGACGGAGCAACATCACTCTACTCGCCCCGCTACCATCGCCGACTGCATCACCGGCCGCCACCACTTTTTTTCTCTTCATCTTCTCTTTTGTTATTCTTCTTTTTCTCCTCTTTTCCTATTATCTTATCTTTTTGCCACTGCCAACTGCACCACCCTACCCCCGCCTCCTTCTTCTCTTCATGTTTTATTTTCTTGGCCTCGTGCAAGAAAAAAAAACTAGAAGATAAGTGAAGAAGAAGAGAAAAATGAAAAAAAAAAAGGAGAAGGAGAGAAAGAGGTGTGACTGGCGGTGGGTAGGCGAAGCGAGGCGGGTTGGTGGTGGTGATGGGGCGAGGAGGTGTGGTGGTGGTGTTGTTCCCTGACAGAGAAGAGAAGTGGCGGTTGTTTTTATTTATTTATTTATTTATATTGATTATATTCTTTAGCATGTGATTGTGTGCTTAAGAAAGTAAGGGTGGTTGTGTCTTTCTTCAACAAAAGTGGTGGTGTAAAAACGTTGCTGCGACGTACGTGTTTGTTACATTTTGTTATTATATCTTCAAGCCCAAGCCCAAGTTTCAAAATAGTGTTTTAGTAGGCCCATGCAAGCCCGGTTTGGCCCATGATTGATGTTGCGTCCTCATTATTTGAGCGGGAACTCAAACTAGGGTTCTTCACTTGACTTCTCGCACTCTCGTTTCATATCTCTTTCTTTCCCAATCGATTCGATGAACTACTCAGACACCGATTTCATGCAAGTTCGAAGACTCGTATCGCAGTACGAGCTCGAACCCGACCCGAAAACAAGGCTCGATGACTCTGTTATCTTTCGCTCTTCAGACCAGGTAACTCGTCTTCAATTCTCCTTTTTCTTCATTCATTTTAGGGTTTTCAGTTTATTCTCCAAGAATTACTGGACTGTTAACATTCTTTGTTTTACTTTGAAGTTTGATCACTTCATTCTTGATTGAAACCTTTGCTTTCTATGGACACTGTACTAAAAATTTGCCTCGTAAAACACCACGATGAGAAGATAAACAATTAGAGAAATTTTATAATTTTGAAATTTGCACCTGTAAACACAGAAAGTTACGGCGAGGATGGAAAATTACTAAGAAATCCATCGGATGTGTCCGGTGCGATTGGGCAAATTCAAGGAAACTATGAAAAATCCATCTCACTAGGCGTGTGTTTTTTTTTCTTCATATTGTTGATGCTCTTAGTGCATGGCTCGGATACGAAAATGATGGATGCTAGAGGAGATGATGCCAATTGAAATTTTTTCTAATGTATATGTGAGCGAGTACTGAATCCAATTAGGATTTAGTGAGAAACTTAATGTTAAAATTTGAATTCAAATGCGAACAATGATGTGTCAATCTTGATCCAACCGGAATTTGGTCCATAAATATTGATAAAATTGTACTGGCGAATGCTGTGTGTGTCAATTTGTGAATGCACGTTTTAGTGAAAATGTGAATCAGATAATAACATTAGATCTATTGACAGCCCTTGGGTTGAATTATCATGACTTGTAAACGACACCCATAAAATAATAGAGAAAATGTTGAGAGTAGGCCTAATTTGGCAGCGTAGTTTGTTTTATCTATGAATCTCATAGTTTTGATAAAATTAATATACTTTAGTTCATTGAAACTCCTTTTCTATTCTAATTTCGAAACATGCGAATAGGCTAGATCTTGAGTTTCTGAATAACATGTTTGTATTGATTATGCATGTTTAGGTCCATCGTGCTAAGCTTGCCATATGTAGCTTACGGGAGCGAGCCATGGTTGTCAGTGAACGTTTGTCTTCAGCTTCTAGTTCATGCGAGAAACTTCCACAACAACTTCAAGAAGAAGGATCTATTTGGTTTGATGAAGCTATTTCGCCTGAATTACTGTGTATGGTTCCAATAGCTGTAGCTTGCTGCCCTGATCTGTTATTTCCAGGTTTTCTTATCTGGTTTATCAGATATTTTTTGAATCATACTGCATAAGAGATTTCATTAAACCATATGAGATTTTCACATTTTAAACGAATATAGTTGTGTACTTAACCCATAAACTACGTCCCATGCGCAGAAATTTTAGTACATGCTGTGCTTACCGTGAGACACGCTGGAGCATTGTTAAAGGAATGTCTGGTTTATATGCCATTATTGAAGAAAGAATGTTTAGAACTCCTCGCAGATTTCATGTTGAGATGTATGCAATTAGGGCACACAGGGACAGGCCCTGGACCTTCTGATCCACTTCATTTATACTGTTTCAAGCAGTCCTACTGTGTGATGGAGTCTCTTAGCCTATCAGATTCCTGGATGGCTTTAACTTTACGCGAAGCCCTAGTACAAAAACGTATTCTTGCAAGTATGATAATTCGTATCACCGTTGAAGTCCTGAAAGATGCATTTGATTTCATCTCTGGAATTTTATTTACTGATGAGGAAATAAGGCTGTGGATTTTGTCATGCATTAAATCCAGAGAAAAAGGCAAAAAGATATTTTCTACATCTTCCGAGGTTGAGAGCTTGCAAAATTTTAAAGCTGTCCACCCTAATCTGTGGCCTCATCTAAAGGAAGCAACTGTTTTACAGCTTTGCAAAGATCTGCACGTAAGTGCAGAAGCTGCATTTCATGGAGGTGGATGGACTAGCAACTTATATTGCCATCTGAAAGTATACTGTATTCTTGTTAATCTCAGTGGACACCAACCAAATCAAGATGAGGTGAGTTACTTTACCAGGGTGTAATTTCTGCTTATTGTACTTCATTTCAGTTGGAACGGATAGTTCCTAGGCAAATATGATAGGCTCCAAGGATTGTGTAGTAACAACATTCAGTGTATGCATGTCACAGAGGAATGGCGGTGCATGCTACTGGTTGACTGGGTCATAGTGGAAATATGTATGGAGATCGGATATATATCAGATTTCACACATTATTCCTTGCACACTTTAAAAAAAAAAAACTTGAATTCCCTGAATTAAGTTATTTTCTTTAACATGCGTAGTTCATTATGTTGAATGTTACGAGAAAAAGTTTCTTTCGGTTCAGGAAGAACTTCAAAAGTACAGCAAACGGGGTCCACTTTTCAACAGATAGTCAGCCTTTGGCAATAGCTAATTTAAACCCTTGGACTGAACCATATCTAACTTTAGTACAAATGCCTTGTATGGCCTGGAGTAGGGGTGGGCAATGTTGGTTCGGTTCGGTTTTGAGTTCCAAACCGATTTCATTCGGTTTGCCCAAAACCTAAACCAAAATCGAATTTTGTATTTGTAAACCGATGAATTTGGTTGAACCGGATTTCGGATCAGTTCGGTTGGGCCGAAATTTCGGGCTCAAGCACTTGAAAGAATTTCTTTGAAATATGCCCAATTTTTTTACAGGCCCAATTTTTTTACAGACCCAATTTTAGCCTAAAATTGAAAACTTTGAGAGAAGGGGGCGATTCAGTGCAACATGGTGTACTGCAGTGCATTTGTTGCACTAATCAGGTATTGACACCTACCTGTTATTAGTTATTTATATATATCTAATTAATCGGTCGGTTCGGTTATAAATCGGTTGGTTCAAAGCCGTAAACCGATTTCGAACTGTTTATAATCGGTTCGGTTCGGTTTAAATTATTTTCTTTATACTCATATTTCGGTTCTGTTACCGAACTGAATTTGAAAATCGATTCGGTCGGTTAACCGAATTTAAATTGGTTTTTGCCCACCCCTAGCCTGGAGTATGCTTATTGATATTGTTTAATGGGTAATATATTGCTTATCCGGATGTTTTTGTTACTTGCAAGGTGGTCTTCTGGCTCCATGCGCTTAAATCCTCAAGAGATGGTGCAAAAGATCCTTCTTATAAAAATCTCACTAAACACATGTTTGAGCTCGGAGTTACCTTTCTTTTCCTTGTGCCGGGTCTGTATGGTAGTTCAGCGACAAAAGATCTGTTTCAGGAATGTTTTCTTTCCTTTCTGGGAACCGCAACATCTGGTACTATGCCTTTTGAACAAGGTCCAGAACTAGCTCTATGGCTCGTCATTCAGCTCTTCTTTCGTGGCTATGCTCAGGTCTCCGAGGTATGCCACATGATTTCCAAGTCTGATTTTTTTAGCATAATCTAGTTTGGAACACACCATTGCACGCAGTATTGCGAGGAAACCTCACTTCTCAAGAAGATCAATGGGGTTGATCATGAATTATAGATGCAGGGAATTCCGATCACAGGACAAATCTTTTAATTTCTAATTATTCGTTGACGTCTCGTTTCGGTTTATTTATTTAATTTTAATTTTTAAAAATAATAATAACACTAATAATTATGGCTAATCAACTTTACTCAAAGATGTATGCTGCCTTGCAGAGAAGTGCCTCTAGAGGAAACTCAGAACAACCTTGCAATAAAAGAAACATACGATTTTTTTTTGCAACTCTACCCATCCATATTGAATTGGCTAAATCAACTTTCCTTTTTAAAATATTTGAAAGTACTTTTAGAAGGGAGCGAATAACAGATAAAAATGGTTATCTTGGCCTAGATAAATTTTTGAACCCTTTTTGACAAAAACTGGAAAGATAAATGTGTAATACAGTATTACGATTTGTACAGGAAGAAGTAAGATTTTTCAGAAGGTCTAAATGGAGGTGTGTCCTTGAGAGATTCTTCTTACTGTCTAGAACGTAGACAAATTTCTTCCACTGTAATACTAGTAAAGCCTGTGTATGTGTGTTTGGTTTTGTTTTAATTATGTTGGTTAGTATTGCAGTAAAACTATTTGGATGACTAGCAATTTGCTTTGTTAGTATTGCAGTAAAGTGGTTGGGATGACTATTAAAATTGATGGTACATGCTGGGAAGATGTTTGTCACATAGCTCATGAATCTGGAGTAACTTCAGATATCAAGAGTATAGCAAAAGCTGCAAGTTCTCTTCGACCCACTGGTCCTATCTCTAGCACCAAGTATGCGGATTCTAAATCCTTTTGGCTATTTATCTTTCTTGATCTGTCACTTTTTTGTGTTATATTTGTAAAGTCTTGTGCCATGGATTTTGTGCAGTAGTGTTGCTAATTCATGAATATGATTTGATCCTATTTGCTTTGTCCCACCTCTCCTTTTTCGATCCTTAAACTACAGAATATGGTCACCATTTAGTGATTATATCCTGTTCATTCAACTCATAAGTAACATGTTTCGTATCATTGAGATTCTTAGGCTATCCGTTCCTGACCATTAGCTAGAGTAAGTGTTGTGGTCGTCATAGCTTAGCAAGGACCCTCCTAAGTCCTAAGGTTTCATTACCTTGTACTGGGTATCATTCATTTTATTTATGGGCATATCTTTGTTAGTCTGAGGATGCTTATTTTATTTTGATGAGATGATGCATTATAAGACCAAAGTAGCTCATCCTATGTCTTAAGGATTCCTCTGTTTTGTGCATTGTCTTCATTAATGATTATCGTGAGTGCATTACATTGGCATCTTTGAGCAAACAGCATCCTCTAGCTAACACGGATTAAGTGCACATAGTTCATCATTTTGTCTTCAAGCATTTTCCTTGTGATTCTTTACACATTCTTTTTGTTATATTGTCAACTGGATGGATTCTCAATTACAGGCTATCCTAGCCATTTCCTTGTATTCACGTAACTTTGTTACAATCTACTAATGTGCACTCTTGTCAATCTATTAATATTAATGTATTATATAATGTGCACTAACATGAAGTAAAATCTCAAGTTACTGAGAAATTGGTCATTCGTTTACATTACTTCTTGGAAGGGTTTGGCTCGCAATCTTCCAGGCATATATTGGATAATGGCTCTCAATGTAATACCTGATATAGCCATATTCGTAACTTCATAACTCTAAATCTGATAGAATATATTCATATCTAGTGAAAAAGAAAATTCTGTCTTGCATTTACCACCTCATTGGCTTTATCAAATAACCCAATTTCATATGCCTGGAATACACGAGGTGCCTTCTCTTAACTATAGGCAGTTGACAGCTTCTCATAGCAGTGAAAATTATGCCTTTGGAAATCATAAATTAACATGATGATAATAGCAATAAGCAAAAATGTATTAAGCATGAAGTGTTATTTAATAAACTGTTCTGTGCATCAAGAAGTGTGAAACAATGGTTGTTTACCATTATCAAACGTTTGATGCTTATGGACTACACTGAAGTACTATCATTAGACCGTCAAAACATGTTTCGAAGATCAGTGACCACTAGGATACATATACAATAGTTTCCAGTTTTAAAATTGACGGAAACAATTATCTAGCTCTAAAGAAAGTTAATACAACCATGATTTGCATTTAATTGATTACATATCGTCTTGTGCACTACTTTACTCAAGCAATTTATGCATTTTATTAATTCAGATTTTACTTATTGCTGATAAATTCTAGAGAATGTAGTCAGTAACACTAAATCTTCAGTAATGCATTGTTCTTGAAGGTTATGGGACCACTTTTTACAATATTGACTGGTCTTTTACATGCAGGTGCAACCAGTTTTTTCTTGAGTGTCTGTTTCATCTGTTCAAATCTGGCCATTGTGTTTGGAGTGGGGTTGACATGGCTGATTCTATCTCGCATTGCATTAGCATTTCGGCGGAGCCTATTGATCCTGTATGGTTATAACTTGATACTGTTTTCATAATACTTTAATGTTCTTGCTCAAAGAATTTACGTTCTTAAAACCTGTGATCAACTGACAAATTTTTTATCCATGGAATTTGGTTAATTTCTTTATAATCCAATATGCTTCTTTTGAGAAATTAAAAAGTGGAAAAAAAACAAGTGGAAAGAGGAGCATTTATATTGACCTCTGGAACATTATGAAATAAAAGCCTTGAAATTGAAACTTCATTCTCTTCTGGTGCTACAAAATCGACTTTTTGGAATATATTTGATTAGTTGCAGTATCTCGTGCCTAGGAGGATAGCGGTGCAATTGGTATGGTTTGGGATCCAAAAAAACCACATTCTCCTTTCAAATAAATCTAGGCATATATAGTGGTGTTAGTAGAAATTGCTAAAGATACTGCATGGCTTAACCTTTATAATTTATATATGATTTGGATTCTTATATTTTCAACATAAGTTAACACTCATGTAATGGATCAACCCAAAGGAACCAAGCTACTCAACCATGTTAGTGCAAGCCATTGCATTTATGGCTCAAACCAGTTCCAACTTTGAAACACTATTTGGCCCTTTCAAGAAGCTTTACTAAAAAATTAGCTTCACTAATTCCAAATGGTTGTACTTTGATCGTGTAACTTTTGATTCTTGAACATTTCACTTACTAGAGCTGACGATCTTGCATATTATTTGCAGATTCTTGTCCAAATACTTGAGATGTTTGTCAAAGCTTGTTTTACTCCCATCCCTACCAATTCGGATGGAATGCAGCCTCTCCCATATAGCTTTTTGGTTTTTGCACTCAAGCCTTTCTGTTCTTTCCTCGACATTCTTGAATCTAAAAGAATGGAGAAAACAGGAGAAATGGCATCTTTATGTGAATCAAATGATGGAAGAAGCTATCCTTCTAGTTTTTGTAAAACTAAATCAGCTGTGCAGGCAGTTTTGGCTTCCTTTTACATCCTTTGGATAGAGCAACATCAACGAGGTCAAGGAACTGTAACGGGAAACCATAACACAAATTTGAATTATAGGAAGTATGAAGAGACATCATGGTCACAACTTTTGAGATACTTCCCTCTCGATGAATTACGTGCATACATGGAAGCCCATCTGAACCTTTATGAACATTTATTTCCTCGGGTGAGAACTTCAGATCCCTCATTTCCCTTTCTATTAACGCACCTTCAGTTAAGAGTGGTTGTGATCCTTATGTTATCCATCTTCTTACATCTGAAAGTTTTGTTTTTGTTTTGTAACATTCTTTTCTTCTCGTAATAAATAATCAGGTTTCTCTAATTTTAAAATCAACTCTACCTCTGTTTCAGTGGTTTGGTCTAGCAATCTCTCTTTTTCCTGACCGGGTGGATGCATCACATTTAATTAAAAGATTAGATGGGCCTGAAGGAGATTTTATTTCTAAACAAAAAATTTGCACACCTGAGGAACATGTTGGCACAAATGATAAAGAACTTCAGCATGATATTCCAAACAATGGAAGTGAAGAAGAATTTAGTCACTTAAGTGAGACCTTTTCAATCAATTCGGCTCACCACGTCTTCAGGAATTCTCTAGGTAATAGCATTCCTGCCTTAAAGCTTTTGAAGGCAATGCATAGAAAGAGTATTCCCGCCAGAGACAAACTTCTTTTGCAAATAGCCATTATTGAGGACCTACTTCCTTTGCTCCTTGATAGCTCCTGTTCAGAGACATTGCAGGAAGCCTTCTGTGTGTGGTGGTATAGTTTGGATCAAACTATTGTTGAATTCCTGACACCGTTTTTCTTCCGTTGTATAAGCACATCATATATGAATATCGATGAAAAATGCACTTCCGCTGATGAGGCTGATATTTTATCTACATCAAACTTGCACCAGGAGCTTGTAGAGCAGCCTCTTTCTTTCCTTGCATGCAGATCAGAAATATATCAGACGCCTCTTGTATCAATCTTTTTAGATGTTCTAAGGAATCTCTTAGTTACGAACAGACAGATGTGCTTTCTGGCTTCATCTAGTGATGGTCAATCGAAGAAAGAAGAAATTTCCAAAGCTATTGATATCCGAGATAGGTATATTTACTTGCTGTACTTGTGCATGAATATAGTTTATGCAGTTTTAAACAACCATGTCAAAGAAACGTCTAAGGTATCCATGGCTGGAGTTCTAAACACTCACTGCAGTTGTAGTAGTGTGGAAGGAGTACCTCAGGTCATTGGTTCACTTGACAGCAAGCAATTAGTGGACCTAGTTTGTAGACTGTTTTGTTGAACCGCTTCAACCATCTTGTCTGAATATTCATCTGTTAGAGTTCATGTTTGAATGAAATAGTCACCTTAGGTTACATGGCTATTTTGGATCTAATCCTCTTGCTTTGTCCTTAAAAGTTATCTTCTCCATTATATGTAGAGAAATTGATGATATTGTTGTATGGTAGTGCTGTTTGCCAGGTGCTACTTGAGAACTGGTCGAGGATGTTATCTCATGGTGATGATATTTCAGTATCTAGGACTGGATCACTTATCTGTGCATTCCTTTCATCAATGTTCTATTCAAGGCCTTCAATTTTACGTGTTGTGCATTTTCAGGTAATTACCTATATTTCTGATATTTTCTTTTGAATTAGTGCTCTCTTTTTTCTTTGTCAACTGAATGTTTTTTGTAGACTTGTAGTAATGTCATAAAAGTTAGGTTGTGACCATAGCTTTTTTAAATATCTAATTATTATGTAAACAATCAGGGTTATGATATAAAGCTGGTACCGGCTGTAGCCAATGGTGTAAGCGTGCTGGTTCACTTTCTTGAATTCTTTGAAGATTGTCTAAAGTTAGTAGAAGCGTCAAAGCTCGCATTCCTGATTGTTCTTCTATCGAACATAGTCAGAAGATTTCACAATCATTCTCGAAGTTCATCTGCCGCTCGAAAGGTACTTTGGCCATTTCAAAGTAGCAATATTCAGTTTGATAGAATTTCGGTTTTTTTTTAACAAAATTACTATCCTCTCATCGAAACTTCCATCACGGTTTCATCTCATCTTCAATAATTAGAACAAGTTATTTCATCCAATTCATTCTCCTAGATGTATTTGATGATAAAGGCATTTTTTTTTGTTTTATTGTTTAATCTCATTTTTTTTTATTTTTTATCTTGGTGATATGTTTGGCTTCTTGAAGGTGAGCTTTCTCCTTGAAGGGATTTTTCACTTTAGATGCTTGTCGTTATTGTCGCAAAACTGGGTTAACATTGGTGTTTCTTTATATTTTACACTAACCTCTATCTACTCAGAGAGTAATTTATGAAGATACCATTTCATGCAGGAGCATCTTTAGTGATATTTCCAGATTCTAACTTACATGATATCAAGATTGATACCCTCAACTTTTGACCTTGCAACATGTTATTAATTGATAGGAATTCAGAAAATATTTGGTTGTTGGGTGCATTTGGTGGATAACCAGTGTGTATAACGTACTTGATAATATCTGGTGTAAAGTCCCAACTACTATCAGGAATCCCAATTCTACTACCTAGGCCTTTCTTCAGTAGCCTTGTTTCCTAAAGATTTGTGAGTAGTTTTTGGTTAGGACATGTTACTTGTCTTCTTGGTTGATTTTGATCTTTTAACCCTGATGGTGTTTTCTTGGTTTGAGCTCTTTATTTTGTTCTGCCTTTTCTGTTGATTGTTTTTGCTTAAAAAATTCCTGTGTTTGCATTGCATGATAGTTATTATATATGTAGGCCAACTGATTATGTGTGGTTGGAACGTTCAACATCCAGAGTTCGCATGGTGACTAAGTGTTGATGCTAATATTGGATGCATAATCTGACTCTTACAGCTTCAATGTGAATTACCCAGGTATTAATGCACATCAAAAGTCTTGACTTGTTGACAATCATTAATTTCTTGGGAGAGATCCCAGAGCCTGTGGCATGGCTCGCTATCACATTCCCATTCCTGGAGCATGAGGTGAGAGACTTCCTGGAAGGCTGCTTGACTGGAGTACGTTCGGGTGATTTTCCAACTGGACCAAATGCCAAAAGATTCCAGTCTTCAGCCCTCTCTGCAATTGCATTACTAAACAAAGATGGTGGAGATCATTGGTGAATTTGGATATGCAAATGTCTGTTGCATCATTGCTGCAGTTGCATCTCCATACCTTAGATTATTCACACCGGGAAATGAGTTATTAACACTGCATCTCTTCTAACCTGTGAGATATGCTTTCAAAGCTTCAAGGAGTGTAACTACTACCATCCGTTGAACAATGATATGCACCCTGCATAAACGCTGTAAGTATAGCAAATTTCTTTACCGCCAAAGCCATAAGTATGTTGTTTGTTATGATGGATATAAGGCATAGTGTAGTTTTTCTATCAATAAGACGTCAGCTTAGTATCCTATCCTTCCCTGGGGCTGAGTTACTTTTTTAGATGGGTATAATATTTGGTAAACATATGAGAAACCTAGTAGACACCTCTCCCTGTGTTTCAAGCCAATGTAACATGTTGGAGTGGTCTCCATATGCAAACTTTAGATTTTGCTGGAAATTTGTAAATCAGAAACCAACCAGTTAAAGAAAAGCAGAAGTATAAGATGTGGGGTTTTCGAATTTTAGATTTGTAACCAAATGTTCATACTCTTGCACAAGAAAAGTCAAATTCTAGGCAAATAAGTCAAAATTAAAGAACAAGATAACTTTGTTATGCATGAAGTGATTATTTGTTTGTTACTTTGTTCATGATGTTGCCAAAAGTCTTCTTCATGTCTTACCAAGGATGCGAGGACACGAACACGACACGGCGACTTGGTAATTTTCAAAAAATTAGGATTCGACGACACGGCGAAACGGTCAAACTTTGTTTTTTATTAATTTTTATTTTTTTATAACTCATGAATATAAACAACCTAAAGTTTAAAATTGTTACTTTTAAAGCTGGAAGAGAGATAGAAAAATTTACAAAGATGCTCAGATAGTCAAAATTTACTAGGGAGTGTATCCAATTTACAAATTGTTTCAAAATAGTGTGTAATTGTGTATCTAAGAGCAAATTAATTATCAGAAACAGATAAATCAAATTACTGAGAAATTATATAGCAAAATACTATTTTTGTGTGTATTGTATCTAATTTAGAGTGAGGGAAGAAACGACCTTGATGATGTTTGATGTACTATCAAATGAAAATGTCAATCAAGAACCCTCAAATTGAATACGACGTGAAGATGTGCTCTAATTAAAGCAACCTCTCTCCCCGACTGAAGGAATCGAAGAATTGGCGATTGCAATTGAGTGCAGTAAAACTTGGTGTTTCTTCAAGAACTACTTTCGAAAACCAGCAGAGAAAAATAGGAAAAAAACAAAAAAAAAAAGGAAAAAAACACTTGCCGTGTCGGAGTCGTGTCCTAGCCGAGTCGGGGCCGTGTCGGATCCGTGTCGATCTCAGTCAACGTGTCTTGACTGTTTACCCCGTGTCGGACGCGAGTCCGTGTCCGACACGTATCCGACTCTCGAAACAGGGTTTTCCGAAGAGTCCGTTCATCCTTGGTTCTTACATATCATGTCACCATGTCAAAGATGTTCCTTCTAATTAGTAAAGTTGCTTGTCTTAGAACTCCATCTGCTCTTAATATTAATGTCGAAATTCTTAGAGTTGCATTCGTCCTTTTTTGTTCCAATTTTGCTTATGAGTTGTATAATGTATTTTAGATATTTCTTATTCTAAATGGTTGAAGTATATGTTACAGATAGGGGGTGGGTGGATGCTTCAAGTGATTTAAAATTTGTTTGTGAAACTAAGAGCGATGTTCTACAACAAATTCTGAAATGTCGCGTTGCAGATAATGCAAAACCCAGTCCACCATTGCCCAAGAGTTTTCGATCACCTCACCATTGATTCTTTCCACCATGAATCTGTATGTTGGTGTGGTTACAAAAACATTAATGGGTACAAAAATGTATTGTTGTAATTTATGTAAATTTTTTTATATGATTCACTATGATTTAGTTTAATGATGAAATCATCTCTCTAATTTTATACTTGTGCAACAAAAACCTCTAATTTTTTTAATGGCCCATTTTGTTGACCTAGGTCTAGTATGTTTTTAATTAAAAAAGAAAGATGACTATAATTGCGTATACATGGAGTCGGTCTTTGTAAGCCTTGTAGACCTGATGGGGTTGATGTGAATCGTGTGGGGTGCATTATAAGTGTTTTTCGAGTTCTCTTCCATATTTGTGTTTGAGAATTAGTCTTCATTTGATTGATGATGATGATAATAATAAAAAAAAGTTGTAGTATTCAAATTGTCCAAATCCCTCAATCTCCATCAACTTCATAGTCTTAATAGATATTTGAACAGGCCAAGTCTTCTCCAGTTCCTGCTTACATTTTGTGAAGAAAATGTCATAGTTTTGACAGTAAACAGAGTTTCCTCACTATTTATACAGAGACCAGTCCATCTTTTCTTAAACGTCAAAACTCCTTTTAAAACCCTCTTCTCACTCTAATATCAATGGCGAAATTCTCCAGGATTGCATTCTTCCTAGTTGTTGTGATTATCCTTGTGAGTCCATTGCATTGTTGATCAAGATTGTTCATCAACCCAAATTGGCTTGATCAACAATGAAGCTCGAAGCCTCTCTCCATGTGTTACAGATAATGGGTGGGTGGATGCATTGAGTTCAATCAAATTTTCTATGGAAACAAAGAGTAATGTTTTACGACGAATTCTGAATGGTCGCTTTGCAGATCAGAAAAAACCAGGGCCACCATCCCCTAGTAGTTTTACATCACCTCGTATTTGATCATTTACTGAAAGACTGGGTGTGTAAAAATACTTGAAATTTTGATATTTTTTTGTATTTGATTGTACCATCAATGAACTTTGAAGTCTGTTATCTTTGAAGGGTCCTTTATCGAACAATTCTGGTGTCAATTTCGCCATTTGACGAACAAGGATTATCTCGGTGCTCAGGGACGTTTTCTTCAGTGTTCTAAAAAACAGTCTGAGGCCGCCTAAGCGGATGAGAAACACCCAGATTATAGACTAGGCAATAGGCAAGCAAGGGACTAGAGCCCAGGCGCCTAGGTTTTCTTTACTTTCGTTAACCCTTCTTATCTCAAATATTGTCAACAAAGTTTGAATTTTGGACTTGTAATATCATCCATCACAAGTCTACCAGCTGAGCTAGTACGAGTTATTTCAGCCATTTTTATGACAATCACTCGCTAACTAATCCCTCCATTTCTAATCCATGAAGCATTTTTTCCCATGGCTTTGCCAGATAGCTAGACATTAAAAATCTACGAAAAAGAAAGAGGATTAGAATTTTATGGAAAATGTGAGCAAAGTTGTATCACACTTTAAGAAAAATGTCCAATCCAAAACATAATCAAGCAATCTAGCGGACTCATATGAGTGCGTCCATGCAAAATCATTTTCATCCCCCTGATTTTCTTTGCCATCGTTTGAGTTCACTAGTACTGTAGAGCTTTGATTATAATTTGAAGTTATCATTATAATTTAAGAATTTATACAACTGGTAATATTATACAAACTACTATTGCATAAAAATCCTTTATATGACAAAACTTTAATAATAAACTAAGGTTATCATGCGATAAAATGTATGGAAATTGATATTGACGTGACAAAAAAAATTAATATTTCAAAATTTTGAGTATATTACAAAAATATTTTATGAAATTTCAACATTTTTTGAGAAATCACATTCCTTACGATAGGACCAAGGATTTTGATTTCATTTTCAAGGCAATTTCAGAAAATTGATTATGTATAGAGAAAACATAATAATTTCGGTTGCAATTTTGAAGCTATTAATATAATTTAAACATTTTAAACACTTATATATTACTTAAAGAGTATCACAATATGTTCTACAAATAATATATTGCATAAGAATCTCTTATATAACAAAATTTTAATACTAAACTAAGGTTAAAATGTAGGAAAATCGATATTCGCCTAACAAAATAAATGAATATTTTCGATATCGATAAATTTTTTTTTCTTCGAGAAATCACATTCCTTAGGATACGAAGACAAGGAGGTCAGGTTTAAAGCGTGGGTAGTGTAAGCTCCACATTGAACGATCATCTCGTGTTTTGGCGACGGCTCAACCGAAAGGCACGCTAAGAAGTTACGCTACTTCTTCTAACGTGCGCCTAACGTTATAAAAACCACTTCTTCAGTTCGCAAGGCTTCAACAACACGTTCGTGCTCTCTCTCTCTCTCTCTCTGAAGTCCACTTCTTCTCAGGTAATCAATCTCTCTCTCTCACTCTTCAATTCAATTTTTGTTCTTCAAATTTCAATCTTCTAATCACTTCTCTTCATTACTGTGTTTTTAATTCGAACAAAATAGCGTGAATGAATTAACTGAAATCCAATAATTTGTATTAGTTAGTAATTTCAGTGTGGTTTAATGGTTAGATTTTCATGATTTAGGTTTTCGAATTTTCGCTTGAGATTAGTTTGTGAAGTAAGTCACGAATCGAGAAAGTGTTTAGGTCAAATGTGCAAAGAATTGAAAGCAATTTGGTTAGTGTTTCTTTGTGAGCTTCTGAGAAACATTTTCGATGGTTTTTCGAATGTAGCGAAGGATCAACAAGGTGAATATGTACCTACTTATGTAGTTTCGATATTCGGAATCATATATCAATCAAATTCATGAAAAACTGAGTTATGTAGTACAAATATAATTTTTTTTTTACCGTATTGGATCCATTTAAAATGAATCTAAGAAATGGATCCATGTTCATGAATTGGATGTCAGATTGTTGTAGCTCGATTTATAGCTTACTCAGTTGCATTGGGTTATGGTGCTTAGTAGGTGTTGTATCACCTTTCACAAAATAAATGAAAAAACATACTTCAAAATGCTCGCAACAATACTGTTAAATGACTATTTTTCATATGTCTATGGTGATGTAAGAGAATTCCTTGTAGTTTTTCAGGAATACTAGACTGACTAAAAGTTACGAATGACTTCCTTAGTTGTATATTGTTTTATTAATACATGATTTTTGGTTATTGATTTTGAATAATGTTCATTTGTTCACCAAAAAAGGATTAGATTTTTCAAGGAACCTAACAAGTTGGAACTTTGGGCAACCTAAGCAGTTTCGGGTTTTAATTTCCATTAATTTGAACGTTTTTGGTTATCGGTCAAAAAATGAAGCCTGGCCCTTGCAGAGACCTTAATAATTGAATATCATGTAAATTTTGTGGATATTCAAGGTCGTTTTAAAAAGATATTTCTAAATGAAGAAGGCTATTTTTGTGTTAATTGATGATGTGAATCAATATATCACTAGGAGTTATTTTGTTATGCTTATTAAACTACAAAAATGATCTTATGCACTTATATCACGTGTTAAGTTTGATACTTTATGTGCACCAACTTTTTCCTCATCACAATGACCAAAAATAATACAAGTGTCATAGTTTCTGTAATATTGACCATTCTAACCTAACTGCTCATTGTGTTGTGCTCCACTTACATCAGAGACACTGACCACTACTGAGAAGATGACTAACGCATGGTCATATTGATCGCTGGTTCTTATCAGTATGAACTTTGTGAAAGGAATAATATTGATCGCTGCTTCTTATCAGTATGAACTTTGTGAAAGGAATAATATGATTATTAAATTGGTTTTGATTTCACTTTGTTGCTGATTATGGAATGGTATCACTTTGACATTGTAATCCATTTCTCATTTTATCAGGTGACCCTGAGAGCCATGTCAGAGATTTGGTCGTCAGTATTGCCATTTCAGCTCTTACTTACATGTTTACTGCTCTTGAGTTGTGTGGAGAAAGGGAGGGCGCGGATCACTAGTACGTTTATCCGTTCTGAATACCCCTCTGTTGACATTCCCCTGGACAATGAAGTATTTGCAGTTCCAAAGAAGCATGATGCACCCCAGCAAGTAAGCCTTGATTCTTTGGATTTGTAGACAAGAATAAATATACAACTATGTGATGTGTATGTACTTGTAGTAACCACTTATCATGCTTGTATACGTGTGGTGTAAATTATACTTGTGTAGTGTATATTTACAGCGTTCCTTTGTTCTCATTGGTCATTTTGGTAATCTAACTAGGAACTTGAAATTCTCAAGTAATATCTTGCATGTCATTTGTTGCATCTTGCACCTAAGGAGAACCTTGCTGTAATTGCAATCCATTCTATTTTTTGAAACGTTGTTGTGGTGCATGCAAATCTGTCTTTAAGATGCAAAACTAGGATTTTCTTACCAACAGGGGAATGCTGCCATACTCAATCAAAGCTTTATATGTGTTCTTTATTTCTGCAATTTTCAGATTCAATGTTGTGATTCATTCTCTGCATTACAAGTTGACTGCTTTAGAGTCCTGGCATAGGTGCATATAACCCAAGGTGACTATGATGGAAAAGCTGTAATAATCTCATGGGTGACAACTGAGGAACCAGGACCGAGTAAAGTGCAATATGGAGTATCGCAGAACCAATATAATTTTAGTGCTGAAGGGACAGTGGCGAACTACACATTTTACAAGTACCAATCTGGCTATATTCACCACTGCCTTGTTGATGGCCTTGAGGTAATTATTCAACTAACTATATTGGAACTGCGACAAGTGTCTTATTTTTGTGTGAACTTTGGGTAGACTGTAGTGCTTGAGTGATTGTTCAGATATTATGGGTGTACTATGGCACTCTGCCCCATGTAAAATCTCTTTTTCCCAACTAATCATAGAACGTCTCATGGCTTAGTGAGGATTTAATGCCATACGCAAAACTTTTGGGCATCTGTTTTTTCCACATAGAGTTCCGAACCAAGAATTGTGTCCATAAGTATAGTAGTGAAAAGTATGCTGATTGTGTTGAAGGATGGTTTGACAACAAGCAAGTGCTTGTGTCAATGAAGCAATTGTGTATCTCCTCAGCCCATTGTCTACTTGCTGAATCTACTAGTTGTGGAAATTTAACCTCCTGTTAGGCATATAGACTAGTGTGTCCCCTCGAGTTGTTGGCACGATATGATTTTTTTGTATAAACCTCATGAAGTGCCAACCGGTTCGTGCCTTTGTCACCATGGACATACTCACTTTGCCCAAGAAATCAATTGGAAAACATAAAAGTTATAATACAAAGCCACCCATTTCGCAATATAAAATGTATTTCATAGTTGCCCAACAAATTTGAAATTGCATACAATGTCAAATACCCAACTGTAAATTTTTGTGTACAAATCAAAATAGATTTAGTAAAAAAAAAAACTTATACTTGAAATATGAGAAATTGGAAGCACGAGTGATGGAAGAGTGTAAGTGAGTGTTAAGAGATAATGAAATATGAGAAATTGTCTACGATCGTTAGATCTTAATGTTTGGATAAATCTCAGCCGTCTTTTATCTCCAACCCAATCACCATTATGAATTGTAATATAGATACTGAAAGTATAAAGACTTTGTAGTGGACTTTATAGCATTTGGGAGGATATATTGGGTGACCTATTGGAACAAGATCACATATGGAGCACCCTATTAGTTTCCATGACAATTATTATATTGACAACTTCAAGTTTTGAAACATGCAAGGACAAATATCAGACAGCTTATTATCCAATAGAATTATTATGTACATTCTACCTAACAAGGATATTCTCTTTCTTAGACAATGATAACGTTAGTTGGCTAAAATTCTTGACTTAGCAAAATGGCATGCACATGAGTGATATAGTAAGGTGTCTTGATATAGGACTTGATATAGTAAGGTGTCTATGAGATCTATCCTTGTAGGGGTCTATCTTTCTGTTCTGGTACTATTCCTCTATCTTTCCTGTTACTAAACACAGAGTGCTTATTTATTTAATGTGAAATGTATCTCACGTATGATACAAATTAGTGAATGAATTGCATAATGCTACAGGGTTTGTTGTTCATGTTGCATAACAACGTTGGACTGACCAAATCCGTGCCACTGGAGAAAACTGATATAATTTTATTTGTCTTTCTTAGTATGACACAAAATACCATTACAAGATTGGAGTTGGTGAATCTGCAAGGGAGTTTTGGTTTCAAACACCTCCAAAGATTGGACCAGATAGCTCTTATACTTTTGGTATTATTGGTGAGTTTTGTCTTTCCTTAGTACCGACTTTAATTGTAAACCTATCTCTTAAGTACTAAGGAGATTTTCTTTATTTAATAAGGCAGATACCTCGTTAGCATTGAGGCACAATCCTCTTTTTCTCTTCTTTTTTTGAAGGGTGTTTTGGGTGGGGGGAGGATAAAAAAATAGCAAGTGAAAAAGAGAGCACAGTACACAAGAAAGTAAGCATGTCAGTACACCAAAGCGTAACAAAAAAACCTATCCAATCAGAAATCACACTAAATCTTATAAGCATAAATCATAAAATATTACGATCACAAACCAAAATCATTTTTTTAAGATTGATAAAAGATAATTCATTAAAAAAGAAAAGTGGGCATGTATAGAACTATATTAAAAAAAGGATAACATTTAGAGATAAGATTTTAAGATCATTTTTCCAGTTTGTTTGCCCCTTTAGAATTCCCTATGTTTCATTTACTAGAATTCCCTATGTTTCATTTACTCAAAAGTACCCTAGTAAATAAAATTTATTGCTTATGAATTCGTTTGAGCTGAAATTTTGAGAAAAATTAAAGACCAACATCAAAGTTTCGGCTCATTTCGACATGTGTGTATCGAGATCCGAGCTAAGTGAGAAATGATTTTTGTATAAATATCATGACGCGAGCGAGGGCCCACCTTGGGCGTGACACAGGCTGGTCAACGCTCATTGTCTAAGACGAGCGGGTGATCATAAAACACTCATAAAGATCGTTTATAAAAATATTTAATGGTGGAGACCTATATACGTATTTCGAGAAACAATATCGAAATTGGCTAAAATTTTAACAAAGACCTTTCTAGTGATAATCCGTAATTTTCCTGAAAATTTTAGCTCACTTGGACCAAAATGAATTAATAAACAATTTTTTAGTTTGAATAGGGTCCTTTTAGCTAAATGAATGAAATTAGTCCTTTTAGGTTTTAGCTTAGTGCCCCATTTTCTTTTTGAAAAGTCCCCAACGAATTCATTTATTGACGGTACGATGACATAGATTTGTGTGGTTCGGCCGAATGCTTACGTATACGCTAACCACTTTTGCACTATTTCAAAACTAAGAATACCATCCTTTGTGGTTCATGTATTGACTTTGCTCCTAAGAGATGATTGGGTTTACCTAACACGTAGAGAAAGTTTTTTTCGCAAGGTTCTAAAAATGGTTGAGTGGTAGGTGAGTGGCGAGCAGTAGCGCCCAGAGGCCTAGTCAGGGTCTAGGCGATTTTTTTATAATTTATAAAAGTTGAGCATAATAGCATATAATTATTTCCAATTCAATGCCAAGATGAATATGCAAAATGTATAAACATGAAAAATTAAACATAATAGCATATAAATTAATGAGTAACAAAAAAATAGGGTCTTAGTTTGTAAAATTTTTTTTGAACTGGAAATAGCATATAAATTAATGAGTAACACAAAATAGAGTCTTAATATTTTAGTTTTTTTCGAACTGGAAATAATTTTTTTCTTTGCAAAAACCGCCCAGCTTGCCTAGGCATTTCCAGCTGACTAGTGCCTAGGTGGCCACCTAGGCCGATTTTTAGAACATAGGTGTTTCCCTTCCAAATTGACCTTATCTGTATTATTCAGGCTCTACAATCCTAACAGAATGATATCTTTGCATGTTTCTGAACTGTTTTTGCATGTTTCAGGTGATTTGGGCCAAACCTATAATTCTCTTTCCACTCTTCAGCATTATATGCAGAGTGGAGGGCAGACAGTTCTATTTGTTGGAGATCTCTCTTATGCTGATAGATACCAGTATAACGATGTTGGTATTAGATGGGACTCATGGGGTCGCTTTGTTGAGCAAAGCACTGCATATCAGCCATGGATTTGGTCAGCAGGGAATCATGAAATTGAGTTCATGCCTGATATGGTATGTTTAGTACTATATAGTGCTGAGTTTTTGGATGCATCTTGACATTTTGAATATTTTCATTTAATGAAAAGTCTTTATATTGTTTGTTGCTAAATGCTAATACTGCTTGATGGTTCATTGCAGTAGACTTGAAGCATTATTTTCTTATATTTTTGGGCAATTTTGCATTTGATCTTACTTTTTTTAGTTGACTTTGAGTATAGTAGGATTGTGATTTGTCCAGCTATCTGTTTTTTTTTTTTTTTTTTTTGTAAATTGATCATCCAGCACTGATTAGTACTTAGTTTATATTTCCTTACCTTGCAAGCATTTTTCATCCTTTTTAGTTATGCTATTCCTCCCCTTTGAATTATGCCGTTCGTTAGTGTGTATTTCTCTACTTTGTATGCCATTATTTGAAGGAAAATGATATTATCAAGTATTACAAACTAACCAGTGTTTGATGGTTAAAGGATAGAAGTATGATTATACACTAATAGGTCAGTAAGACTAAAAGTCACCTAAAAAAAGTAGGGGTCCGTAATCAATTTATTGTAACTATGCTATAGATGAATAATAAATGCTGAAGGCTTGATGATGAATGAGACCAGTCAAGTCATAAGAGCAGAATATTCAAGCTTTTACTTCATTTTGGGATGTAATGTATTGGCTTTAGCTGTATTATTCATAAGTAGATTTAGGAAGGCATTGTACCTGACTGGAAGATACTTGATATATGCACAGTGCATAATCTGCTGGTTGGTTAAGAAACATATTTACCTTATCAAGTACAAAATATGAGCTAAATGGGTTCTATCCAACAGGAAAATCTGATGTACATGGCTTTATTGTACCTAGGCAAAAAGGAACAACTATCAGTTGTGCTGATAACCATGAACCGAAACAGCAGGTTTTTCTGTGCCCAACATGCCAGGTCATTGGACAAAATCTTGGAGTGATTGGGGTCTCCACTGTATATACTGCGAGTTCGTGAGATTTGAAGTTGGGTTTTCTTACAGTATGACTTTCACTAAATGTCCAACCATGAATGTTTTCTCCTATGAACAGGACCGCCCCAAAAATTAAAACTATCATAAAGGTAGGTTGATGCGACACAAGAAGAATGGTGTTACATAGGAGTTTCCTCCATCACAGGATTAGTTTAACTTTGTTAATACTGAAAATATGGTTCAAGGGGTTCCACGTATTTATGAAAGAATATATTGAGGTACTGTGGTCAGAACTCTCTGTACCTTTGTTGCATAGATGGAAAACAAAAACTTTTTTTTGAATAATTATTCGACACTATCAATTGTAAATGGTAGTACCGGGACTTGCTCAATTAGAGCTTGAATAATAATCCCACATGAAGTGTGTGTGGCCTGCGACAACTAATAAGTTGGTGTCTGTATATCTCTTGCAACGAGGCCTTATGGCCTTCAAAGCACCCATCTCTCCATCTAGTGTTTAAATTGAGGATATGTTATTGCTATGAGAGGTAGGTCCGGTGCGTCCATGTGCTTATGAACATTGGTATCAGAGCTAATGGTTGGATGGGGTCATGGGACCTTGACCAGGTGAGTGTTCTGAGCTGATTCATGCAGATGATAATAGGTGGCTCCAAGTGGACCGGTGTGTAGCATAAGACCCAGACGTTTAAGGTTAGATTCTAGGTAGAGTGGCATTGAATGTGTAAGAGCACAATGGTGCTACAACATGTAACTCTCAAGAATGAGACTGCTTGAGTCTCGCCAAGGAGGACATTGTCCAGATATGTGCTTGATTAGAGTTTGAATAATAGTCCCACATTGGATAGGAAGTTTGGTCTGAGACAGCTAATAAAGGTGGAGTGTGCGTCTCTCTAGGAACAAAGCCTTTTGAGGTTTTAAAGCCTGGTTTGTTAATATTCACACTGGTCTCTCTACCCTGGTGTTTAAGTTGAGGAACCCCACCTCTGGGATCACTTTATTTTTTCCCCCAATAAATAGCTTGTTTCCTCCATTTTTAATTTACTTTTGTTAGTTGGTTGAACTCATAACCTTCCTAGTTAAATCACCGCTTTTAGGTATAATAATTTGGATCGCAATCTGATTGAGATTTCAGATAGTGATATTAAGATGTGCCTTCAATTGGCAGTCCTTGTAATGTCTACAGCTATCATGTTTTGGGAGGATGTCCTTTTCTCTGTTGTTGAATGTAAAACTCAGCAATTGTTTATTTCCAGGTATATTATGTGCTTGAAAACCTAAATTATTACTCTGCTTCTGGACTATAGTTTGGTAGTTCGCTTGGTGCAAATTTTATTGCATGCTGAATCGTGACATTGTATTTTGATAATATCTTGCAAACTTCTTTTGCTTATGGTTTTGCACTGCGTTGTTATAGATGTGTTTTGATTTTCTTAAACATTATTATCACATTGTTTTTATGCTTATCGGTTAAATATTATATAACTGTCATTTATATTATTAAAATATCTTAATCAATGTGAGTAACGTGAGACCATTCTACTTTTTTACTTCGTATCATGTATTTGTTCAGGGGGAAGTTGTTCCTTTCAGAAATTATCTACAAAGATATACTACACCTTTCCTGGCATCCAAGAGCACTAGTCCGCTTTGGTACTCAATCCGACGTGCATCTGCTCATATTATTGTGCTATCAAGCTATTCTCCATTCGGTAATTCTTTTACTTTGCTTATTGTTGCATTGAAAGTTTATCAGCATGAACATTCAACAACCTCTTGACATTTATAGTTATATCGATATCCTAATTGAGGTCGTAACCGGGAAGGAATAGTTGAAGATACCGTTTCATTGGGTATAAATCCAAGTCCAAGTTTGTGGACAATATGAAGGAAGTCCAAGATTGAAGTATCATCATGTGATTATAGAATATGTACTCTTTGTTGCCTATAAATAGGAAAAATATTTCTAATAAGAGGGGTTTTCACTTTGGAGGGGCTAGACTATTAGGGAAAAAACTTCTATTTGCTCTAGCTATCTATTTCAAATACACTTTCTTCTGCCAAACTGATCTCGGACAAACAAACTTCGGGTTGTTTAACTTGGTCAATAGTTCTCCACTTTCCTAAACTTGAAGTCTGGTCACAAATTTTTGATTACATTTTTGGCGTTGTCCGTGTTTCACTAAACCCACAATCATTTTTGTCATGTCTTTGACAATAGCGTCAACACTAACTTTGAAAGACACTTTTGTCTTTGTTTCATTCAGGTATTGAAGTAAGCCTTAAAGGACATCTTTGTCCTTCATTGTGGTCTCTTGTAAATACAACTTTTTAATAAAGTTGAACTTTTTTGCTTAAAGGGAAAGTTATGAATATGAAAACTAGATATGTCCTTACTCCTTGCTTCTTGCTTAGTGCCTTGACCAAGACTCACGCCTACGATTTGGTATTTTGTTATATTCAACGACTTCAACCCAAGATCCACATCCGAGATCGAAACCGTATTCGAGATCAAAATTGAGAGTTCAGTCCTAGCCAAAATTATGTTCGAGGTTAGAATCGCAAGGTCAGTGCGAGACCGGAATTATGTTCTAGATCAAAATCGAAAGTTCGCCCGAGACTGTAATTGTTTGAGATCAAAATCACAAGTGTAGTCTTAAATTTAATTGGTCGAGTTCAATCCTAGATTTAAATGGTCGACTTTAGTCCTAGATTTAAATGGTCGAGTTCAATCGGAGAGAGGTTCAACCGTGTGCAAGCCTTTCGTGACCCAATTTATGTGTAGTTGCAAGTCCGTGAAAGAGGTTTGTGATCTATTTAAGATAAAAATATGTCACGTTGAAAAGTTTTGAGACTTTGCTCAACGACTTTGATTAGGAAAATTAATTCAAATACCAGAATGTCTTGAACATGTGGCCTAGAAGAAATCAAGTCGAAGATAGAATCCTCGATTAGTGACCAAGGTCTGAATGGCATATGAGATCACACCAAACCATTTGAAGACCAAAATTAATGGAATTTCTGTATGCATATTGGCAAAGATTATAATACAAAATTCAATTTCCCATGTTCCAATCCAAATTTAAGTCCTTGTTAAATCAAGGTATCATGAATAAGTCCTTATGAATCAAGGCATCAAGTCATTGTCAAATCAAAGTAACAAACAAGTCCTTGTGTTTGAATCAAGCCTATAGACGCACCCTTGTTGAATCGCATCAAGTCCCCATTTAATCAAGCACCACGAACAAGTTATTGTTAATTGTTAAATCAAAGCACCAACCAATATAATTTAATCCATAAACAAGTTTGCAACTACAACATGTCATTCACGAACTCAACGACACAATGAAAAACATGATAAGCAGGGGGCAACGGCTCAATTCAAAATCCAATGTTACAAAAGGAACATTGAATCTGTCTCAATTAGACACACCTTTTGATTCATTTCATTTGGATTATAATTCTGGATTATAACCATACTTATAATTACTTATAATTCTGGATTATAACCATACTTATAATCCAGAGGGAACGGCACTCATTCATCCAATTATAGGGATTAAATCAAATCATGAAAATGAGAGAATGAATCAAAGATGAATAGATTTATTCTAGATGAGAAACCGAAACCGAGTACAAGTCTTTGCAATTAAAAGACATAAGATTTACATTTTTTGGGACAATACGGTTTTCGCTCACATTCATCCTGCAATGTCGTGCCATGGAAAAATGATTAAAACCAAACAAACAAACAAGAAATCCAATTATGAAAATAAGCCCTTTCAATTTTGATAAATAAAAAAATTAACTTACATTGTTGTTATTGTATAATGGGGGCACTTTTGAATCCTTCTAATCAAATTAAACCCATACAACAAATTCCAACCGCTTAAGATATCAATTCAAGAAAACAATGTCAATTAGGCTTGATTCGATCAATCCATCCTCCATGCACAAATTGATTTGGGTCTAAATTTCACAAACATTCTCAAATTCAGACTAAAGATGATAGTAATACTCTTTCAAGAATCAATCTGTCATGACTACAAGTCTCAGACTAACTGTGATAGTACTCAAGTTGAACATTCGCTCGGACATGGTGAGTACAATCTCATACGTTAATCTTGAACTAAACTTGATGGTTGCAACCTGGGACACTAATTTCAAATTAAATTTAATAGTGATTGCAATCTTGGACATTGATCGCAGACTGAACTTAGTGATTGCAATCTCGAACATTAATCTTGGATTGAACTTAGTGATTCCAATTTTGGACTAAATCTCGGATAGAACTTGTTGATTGCGATTTCGAACATGAATCTCAGATTGAACTTGTTGAATATGATTGACGACAATTATGATCTTAGACACAAATCTCGGTCTTGACACAAAGCATGGACAAAAGATTTGTCGAGACCAAGCTAGTTTCTTTTTGCAGAACATCAATTTAGTGAAGTTGAACTTGGATAGACCTAGCATGAAGCAAGGACGTAGTTTACTTTACTACTCTCAAAACGTACTCTTTAACAAATCATTATTCACAACTTAAGACTTGGTAAAAATTTATCCATTCACACTTTATAATCTTTCATTCACACCTAAGCATAACCATTCACAATTTGTGTTGAAGTTTCTCTCAAGACTAGAGATGAAATAACCACTACTCTTCCCCTCTTATAAACACTCAAGAGGGCAAGGAGGGGGTAATTGTAGTTATCTAAAATCTTGATTTATTATATTAAGTCTCTGTTTAATTAATATGAACAAACAAAGAATAAATCTTAAGCTTGAACTAAAGGTTTAAGCCGCAAAGATCCATGTCCAAGCTTGTGAGCAATATGAAGGAAGCCCAAAATTGAAGTCAAGCAAGTTTGAAAACTAAACCTAAATTGTGACAAGTGTTATAACTAGGATGAAATAAGTGTAATGAACTAAAAAAAGTGTCGTCATGTGATTGGGGAATATGTATTCTTTGTTGCCTATAAATAGGAAAAAGATATCTAATAAGAGGGTCTTTCACTCTGGAGGGGCTAGACTATTAGGAGAAATTTTCTATTTGCTCTAGCTATCTAAGATACACTTTCTTTCACCAAACTTATCTCGGACAAACGAATTTCGGATTCTTTTAGCTTGGTCAATAGTTCTCCACTTTCGTAAGCTTGAAGTGTGGTCACAAATTTGTGATTACAACTTTCATGCTTTATGGGTCATAACTATGTAAAATGTCAGTAAGACACATCTAAGCCAATGTTATCAGAATTTACGATAGTGCCTGTGTGTGTGGCAAGCCAAGGATAAACTTTTTAAGAGAACTGTAAGCAACTTTTATAACATTAGGTAAGGGAATTCTTAAGACTAGGCATCACGAGGAAGAATTGATAGTGGTGTTAGGAGGGTTTCACATTTGTGAAGATAAAGCTAGATTTGTTTCATTTAATTGGCATGATACAATCATTTTTCATGGAAAAGGGCATGTAGATCAAAAGATCGCTTTGTGGTTCATTATTTTGTTTTTATGATTTTCATTCTCAAGTCTGAAATCTTTGGTGGTCATCTTTGTCCAACAGTGACAATGTTTCTCTCAGTGCTAGCCACTTTAACTTGCACAAGAAATATCATCTTTTAAATTTCAATTAGGTATTTGTCAACTTGGTGCTTAAAAATACTCTACAATGGCAGACATCACAATTTTCCTGACATGTTTCTCACTTTAATATCTTTGAAACAATCCTTCCAGTGAAGTATACTCCTCAGTGGTTTTGGCTTCGAAGTGAGTTAGCAAGAGTTGACAGAGAGAAGACACCTTGGCTTATTGTTCTCATGCATGCTCCAATCTACAGCAGCAATGAAGTTCACTTCATGGAGGGTGAAAGCATGCGTGCTGCCCTTGAGAGTTGGTTCGTCAAATACAAAGTGGATCTCATCTTTGCCGGCCATGTCCATGCGTATGAAAGATCGGTATGCCTCTTGATTTCTCTTCATATCTGTCTCGTGTTTAATTACTGCTTGATTAAGGAAATGCGTAAGTTGAGAACTTATACTGAGGATAGAATTTTTTTGTTATTTGCATCTGGGAGTTATAGTGATTGAGGTCATTTGTGGACTTCTATTGTGTTATTAGCATTAAAGTAGGCAAGTGTTGGCATGCGATTAATAGGTGGATTAACCTAGCAGAATGCTGATACCTACTTTTGGAGTGTAGAGTTTGAAAAATTGAAATTAAGGTACTTAGAGAGTTCTCTGTGAGGATCTTTTGTTTCCTCATGATGCATAATGAAATTTTACCAGAAAAATGAGGCAAAATAGGCATGCCCATCATGTATCTAATTTAAATGAAAAGTACTTCCATTGGTACGACGATAGGAGTCACTCTATCACAGTGGTTACAATTATATTAGGGTTTAAAACATCTAGGATTGAATTAGCAACCATTGAATCCCAATTAGCTAGAAGTGGATTGATCTGCACTAGCAGGAGAAGGAAATGGGAAAAATATAGTGGCATGTATGTCAACATCATCTTAGACAGAATTGTAAGGAAGATGGTGGTAGGCAAAATAGGCAAGGCCAGTATATGTCACCTGGTTGAACTGAAAAGAAATTTCTAGGTAAGAAGATGGGATTCACTCTCAGAGTTACAAGGATAGCAACAATGAGATCTCGATCAGCTATAATGGCATTGACTTGCAGTTTTGCAACCACAAAAATAATTTTGGTTTCCCATTCCATCTTTCCGACCACTATAACTGGAGCCATAGATCTTATACAGAAAAATATTACTGATGTGCAGTACCGCATCTCCAATATACACTACAATGTCTCCGATGGTGATCCTTACCCAGTTCCTGACAAGTCTGCTCCTGTGTACATAACTGTTGGTGATGGAGGAAATCAGGAAGGTCTTGCTTCAAAGTAGGTCAAAATTTACAATTGAACGCTCTCTCGATTATGTTCAGATTTGTATGTTCGGTAAAATTCTTTCATTACCATGCCTCATGTTTTATGATTGGTCTGTTTGCTCTCTAGATATAGGAACCCACAGCCAGATTATTCTGCATTCAGAGAAGCAAGCTATGGTCATTCTACTTTGGAGATAAAGAACAGGACACATGCAGTATACCATTGGAATAGGAATGATGATGGTAAAAAAGTGTCAACGGACTCTGTTGTCTTCCTCAATCAATTTTGGTGAGTGAATATCTTTTTGAACTTTGTTGCAGAAGTACATGTTCTTCTGTCAAGATCGGTATTATGCATTATTTTAGTTATAATCTTATAACGTGAATGACAATGTATTGTATTCATATACAGGGCGAGGAATCTGCACAGGAGGAGACTGAAAAAGCATCACTGGAGGAATGTCAGAGGAGTTGCCACTTTCTGATCGGATTCTAGAACCTGATGTAGTAATAGTGTTGCAGCAAGTTCCCCTCCATTGAAGGCGAGTAGTTTCTGGATAAAAGCGAGCACCTTAGATCTTGAAATTTTTATTAGACATCTTAATGCATTCACTCTATTATTAAGTTTCTTCCGGAGAAAATGCTTCATGGTGGATCTGTCAGTTACTGCTTGTTGAAACCATAGTTGCAGAGCTGATCATATCAATTTGTGCCATTTTAATCATCTCAATTGGAGGAGATGCAACTTACGGCAAGAATATATTTAAGTTGGAGCCATGTAAATGTACAATGGCTTGTAATGACATTTAAAGGTCCAAAACCACATCCAAGAACAATACAATGACATTTTTTTTTTCAAAAACTCCTAAATCGTTGTCAACCCGTTAGAATCCGAAGGTAAATTTCAGCCATATGCTCGAAACTGTTCAAGCACAAGATCATAGGATATACATCTGCCTGAAAAAGGTAGCATAAGCATATGATAATATAGTGCTGGTGCTAAAAAATAAAAGTGATATTCATACGTATTTCAACAACCTTTTCCAGAAAAAACAATGCAACGAGTACGACGAACTGCTTCAATTTTTACCTTATCAAGGCTGTCGTTGAACTCTCGAATGTAGATGTCCTTGGAAATCAATCAAGGAAGGAGTTCGATTTTGTTTCTCTGAGTTTGTCATCTGGGATAGTAAAATTTTCCTGCATGAACACACATGTTCTGACCCTGACATGCTGCTGAAACTTCCCACAGCTTTTCTCGAGTCACATGGCAAACAACTTAACCAGCAACAAAATGTACTCAGAGCAAGTCTAGTCAGCCATGTTTATTTTTGGCATTTTTTTTTATTTTTACACTTTTTACCTCCTCTTTATAACACATTCACAAACACTATTTATATAAGAGTTTTTTTTATCAGCCTTTATAAGTCTAGTCAGCCTTGTTTGCTAGCCTTTATTCGGCATTTTTGGGTTTTTTTTACACTTCTACCCCTTCTATAGATAATGTTTGTGGATGTGTTATAAAGAGAATGGGTAAAAAGTGTAAAAACACAACAAAAAAAGTCAAAAAATACTAGCAAACATGGTTGGCTGGACTTACTCTGTACTCAAGTACCCGACAACAAATTATTAAACCAAATGCAGTAAAAGTGGAAGCTTTTAGATCTAAGAGCTATAGCCTAAACACGTACAACTAGGATGAATGAATCAAAGAATGAATTTAACATTATAAAAAAATGGAATTATGAACAGCCCAGGTTTCTCCTCAGTCTAAAAACATGCTTCTTCTTGAGCATTTCTGAAGCAATGTTGATGTGTCTCAATGAAACCTCACAGGAATTTTCTCCTAGTTTCTGAAACACAAACCACAACAATTAGAACATGCAATTATACAAAGACTAAGGACATGAGGATCTGTTCTCCATTTTCTTGTTGGAGGATCACCAGTAGGTAGTTGATTTACTCGGGAAGAATCCATAGTGTCATGGAAAGGAGTCGGCCTTTGTTTCAGACAATCACTAGTCCCGGAATATAGGTTGTGGTGACCATTTGAGATGCAGATTCAGCTTTCCTGATTTGGACCCGTCAAGTTGGATAGAATCTGTATATTCTCCTTCCAAAATAACTTTGGTGAGTGTTAAGATGCATTGCCCCATGTAATCCTGAAGCGATTAAAAAATACCATTAGCATCAAAGCACAAGAACACAAGCTCAACTGAACAGTCAGTAGGGGGTGTGCAATGGTTATGGATGGGAAGACATCTAAAACCCCATTATCGCTAATCCTAGATAACAATTAAGGCTATACTGTGCAAGATTACACAAATTAACAGATTAAATAACCCTTATCTCAGGCAGACACTTCAGATATCAATTAAAAAGGTCACCAATTTATAAATGAATCTACCTACTAATAAAGAAATAAATTGGTATGTGGACAAGAAGATTACCTTTCCGAATGTATCATGATCATAGACTTGCAATATTAGCATATCATGTAGTCCATCCTCGACAACATAATCAAAAGTCTGGTTCCAAATTGGATTCAAGTTATCATTCACTACCTGTGAACATTTCATTGTCGTTAGATTGGAATGTTTATAGATCACGTACTATCTAAGGTATATGACATTATAAAGCTCGCAAAGAAATTATTAGCATCTATACTAAATTGGATAGTTTGCAGATATTTATTTAGCATATTTAGATTTTGGTTCTTATCATTTGTACCAGTTTTGCGAAAGGGCTATGAGTTTTTCCAAGTTAGAGCCTGGGTCCCAAGACCACATTGGCTCCGCAAAACATCTCAGGTCTGTCATTTCAAATAATGTTTTGGCCCTTTCACCTGAACATAATTTGAAAGTGACGGAACTTAGTTGGCTAGACAATCATTTTCCATTAAATATCTAAAGAGGAATGGATCGTTGATTTTGTGTTGATTAAATCCGAAGGAGTATGATTCAATGCATACAAAATGAAAAAGAAAAGCAAAAAAAATGGCTCTTCATTCTGAACAATCAATACTTACTCTAGTTTTCTTCTTCACTCCCGTTTTCTTCATGTTGATCACGACGAAGGGGTCAGCTTTTCCCATAAAATCAATGGATGGCAAGTCTTCAGCAGACATCACTGTAACAGAAAGGACTCCTCTCAGGATCGTATCCTTTTTCTTCTGCGAGGCTAGTTTTTCCATCTTAGGAGCTCCTGGTCCATCATCCCCAGTTTTCAGAACCTTCTCTAGCGAGGTCATCAAGACATTGTTAGTAAAGGGGTTAGCAAGTTCATTGTCACTGCCAAAGGGGCAGTACAAAAGCTCCAAGTGTACCTAGAATCCAAAACCAAGCAAAGACAACTGAAATGTTAATAAGGCATGCATGTTTTAAACAAAAACTCAAAAGTTAAACTATGATACCAAGCAATCGAAAATGAAATAATTTTCCACCATAAAATGAAATTTGCGATAACATTGAATAGGGACAACTCAAGACTTTACCTGGCCCCTGTTCTTATTATCTCTCTGGATAGCCAGATCCTTGACCAGTTTCAACCAGATGTCCTTCACCTTACCTGGCTCAAGGTCCTTTATTTTTACTTGGGCACATCCAATGAGTTCAGATGCTTGAACCCTTCATCATCAAAAATTTTCACTACCAACTGCTGTGTAGATTCATCTTCGACTATAAATTCAAAGTGTTCATTCCAGATAGGATTCAAGTCGTTGTTCTGAAGAATAATGTAAAAAATAACTTTATATAATGAAGGAAATGCAGAAGAGTTGAGGAAAAGTGAGATGACGTACAATTGTTTTGCTTTTCTTTGTCCTGTCACGTAATGGGCGTACATACAGTGTGGCATAAGGGTCAGATTTCCCGATAATATCCTTATTTGTTAATTCCTTCGCTTGCACAAGCTTCACTTCTAATGTCCCAACAGGTTTCAACTCTAGATCACTACACCAAAACAAAGAATGTAGTTAAAGGATATGTCAATATGCACATGGAAAAATGAGGGTGACATGAGTCACAATACCAAGAATTCTATCAAGATGATCTCAAAAGTATACACTCATCCAATCAATCATTAGAATTGCCAAGAATCAAGATTATCAGCAACTCTGGTGTTATTCACAGTATCTATTATTTTAAAAGGGCAGTGAAGGCAGTTTTTGAGAAGTCACGGAGCTTTTAATAAAGGCAGTGGTCTCAGGAGGTTTCGTAGGAAGGTGGAGATGGTGAAGACTTGGATTATTGGAGAAACAGATGAACATAAATGGCAGCATGAACATATCTGGTTCAAAGGTATTACCACACTCAGATTCTATAGATTAGGTGCAACGGATAACACCATGTAAACAAATTATTCAAGATCTCATACTAAAGAAAACAAAACCCTAGTTTATTCATACCAAGAGCCCTAGTTGATTCTAAATGTCGAGGAAACGGGCGAGGGAAGCGACGTGGCGGGGTGGAGACCGTTTATCCCGCTCGGAATGCGTGGTGGAGACCGTTTATCCCGCTCGGAATGCGTGCCGTCGATTTTGGTACACGCATCCCGAGCAGAGTGGACGATCCCCACCCCGCCACGTCGCTTCCCTCGCCCATTTCCTCGACATTTAGAATCACTCTTCTTGAAGTTACAATCCGAACTGAGAATAGACTCTTCTTAAATACTTCTAACTACTGGGCTAAATGTCACCCCCTTTATTACTATGCACACCTACTACATTAAGATATTCTAATAAACAGATAGGTTAGAGGCTTGAGCAAAGCCACCACAATTGTCGTGAAGGGGGTGAGTGAATGAAGGATTCCACAAAGGGTCAATCATACCCTAAATCTATGGCATCAATGAGGGATAAAAGATACAAGATACACAAAGGTTGGACGGAAATCAAGAGTGCAGGGGAATGAGTCGTGCCTTGGATGTGGGAGTGTTATCCTGCAAGAAGTGGTATGTTCTAGCAAAAAACCAAGCTGGTCACTACACCAAATTGGTATATTTGTAACAACTTAAAAAACAGTAACACTTTTGAGCTATTACAATCCACCAAACAATTTCAAGTCAAAACTAAATTTAGTCAACAAAATGAAAAATAGCTACAAAAAAAAGTGATACAATAAATTAGATCACCATGAATAGCATCACTTGTAAGCCCATACTATTTGTAGTGATACAATTATTTAATCACTTTGTTTGTGAAAATGTGTAAAATTGCTTTGTGAATTGTTATAGCTCAAAAGTGTTATTGTTTTTTGGATTGTTACAAAAATGCAAATTTGGTGTAGTGAGTGACAGTGTCCAAAGTGATTTCTGCTGGTATAACGTTCCAGTGAACAATGAAACACAGGCTGATAGGGTGCAAGCAATCAGGGGAGTGGATGGAAATTCTCCATGTGAATGTATGGTGGAGAAATCCTTACAATGCATTATAGGGGTTATTTTTTTTTTTTTGAAGGAACAGATGATTCTTCCATAATGAGGCTTTACAGGAGAGGAAGGTTATCATGGACGCATTGGTTTGGCTTTGGCATTGAAGCTTTGCAAAAAGGAAAATACAATTGACCAGTTCATCCTATAATTGGAGATGTTGATTTTTCAACGATAACACGCCCCATTATTATTGCATTCTTTGTAATTTCTCTTGATCAATGAATACATTTTTCGCCTTTTCAAAAGAAAAAAAGTAAGTCATATATTTGTTATGTTACAGAATTACAATAAAGTCACTACTTAGTAACCCACATTTGGGTTTGAATTTCCATGATAAGTTTACATGCATATATGCATATGCTGTTAATAAGTTAAAGTGAGCTAAATGACTATGCTAATTTTCCACTGTACATATTTCTATAAAAACCTGTGAACTGACCTGTAATCCCCAGGTATAATGGGAATAATGTTCCTAACTGGCCATGTTATAGAATCTTCAATTGCATCTCGTATCATTCCCTGTATAGAAGAAAATTCCAAATTCACTAAACCACTACCATAATATTAACCTCCTACTGGACAAAGCAAACCTTTGCTTTCAAATGTCCTTCAGTTCCTTTCTAACCAAAACCCCAAAAAATTGATAGAAGGGCTGAATACTGTAAAATCTTCCCAAGCTGCCAATGTAATGCATTGCACCAACTACCGATCCCTCCAACAATTGAGATTTGGAAAGACCGGCCACCTCAAAGAATAAAAAAGGTGAGACCAAACCTCACTCGCATATGAAAAATGGTGCCCTGACTTGTAAGATTACCAATGTGGTAGTCGCCTAAAAGATATCTTTAAGAGCTTTCTGATGATGCCAATTTTTCACAGTTCAATTTTACATATGTAAGGTGTTTGAATTTGGAGTAGAACAATAAAGGGTTGATTTGCGTTTGGGTCTTAATTTATACAAGCTTTGCGCTTAAGTCCTATATTTGTAACAGAGAGTTAACGGTCAGCGTAGTCTTGGAATCCAAACTCAAAACTGGTACAAACTATAGGATCCAAATGCAAATTAACCCAATAATAATCCATTACTGAAAAACAGAGAAAAGGGAAACGGTGCATAAAAAGTTGTAGAGGACATTACTTTCAGTCACAATAACTTCAGAAAAAAAAAGTAAAAAAGATTATCATCCAAGTACGAAACTATAGTTTCAATTTAAAAGAAAAAAATGTAGTCTCTTATCTCCATCCACAAACAACCAATCAGATCCAGGGATGGCAAGGCTCGGGTTTTTCTTTTACACTTTATCTGGTCAGCTCTGTTCAAATTTTCAAAATGCTAAACCCGTACCCTCCCTTTCAGAGAAGGAAAAGCAATTATAGATCAACCAAGAGAATGAGCACAAACCTCAACAGCATCAGATATGCCGGGAATTGATGAAACATCGCCGCCAATAACTTTAAGTGTGAAATTCAACTTTTTCTGCATGCAAATCATCAAATATTATATAAAATAAAACATATAATATGCTCATAGTACCCAGAAACTGTTTGGATGATGCTTCAAACATATAGAAGAAGCTTTTGAAGTACCTTCTCTCTCAAAGAATAAGAAACAGCTCCAAAACAAGGAATCTCCGAGACTAGTGGCTTAAAGATTAATCTGAAAATTCCAGTGAAAGCAATATCTTTTACCTGGATTAAAAAAATTAGAGTCACAGCTTCAGTTCAGAAGTCATTCTAAAGTTAAATTCCAATAACTCAATAAGCGAGAAAAGTTAACGCCCTGATCTTTCCTAAATATAGGTGGCATGAGGAAAGCGTACATAACATTTAGAAAGAACTGAAAGAAGCTGATGTAACTTGGAGAAAGCAATCTAGAGATGAATACCAAAGCAAATGTCAATCATCTTTAAAGAAAACGGGGAATTCCCTTAAACTTGCAAATCTAAGATTGCTATCTGGAATAATCATCATAGTCTTAAACCAATTCAACATTCAATCTTCCCTAGCTCTAGATTCAACAAATGACCCACAAGAATCCACCGATAAAAAAAATTCTGCCAATGGACCTACAAGGCTACAACCATGTCGATGAGATTGAATGCTTAAGCCGAATGCCCTAACCTTCAAATAAATAATTTATGAAGGGAAAAAAAAAAAAGCAAAAAATAATAATATTAGTTCAACTATTGAGCCTAGCTAAAATTTTGCAGATCACCTGTATAGGCAGTGCCAGACCAACTAAAGTCTTAATGTTAAGTATAACGTTTGGATTCCCATCCCACTGCATCTCCAACTCCATAGAGATCCCTTTCGATCCATCATCGTCGAGAATTGAGATTCCTAAAGAGGAGGTAGACACATATTAGGACAACTTCAAATAGCAAAAGAAATCAGAAAAAAAATATTGATCTTGTAACTACAGTCTTATCTATACAAGGCATGGAGTTCATTAACAAGACATCATATGCGTATGCCCGTTGTACGTATTATTAGAGATTGATGTATTATGTTTTTGTTCGATACCTCTGTTGTACAAATGCTTTTGACATATCCATATTGCTTCAGAAATCACAAAATAGTTAATTTGTATCCTCCTTTAGTCACAGAGCAACAAAAGATCTTCTCTTTCTCAATAATTTAGCATAAGGGGCAAAACTGAATAAATATGTAAAAATTAACAGCACCAAATTATGAACTAAAACAGTAAAACTCAAGCAAGAAATGCACTAGGGATAACTCAAGAAGGAATAAACAAGCTATAATTCGTGATCCCATTGTTGCAAGTAATGAGTTTAATGATGCATCATAATAGATATAACACTAACCAGTAAACTGAGGAGCAACCGTGCCGAGTGTCAACTTTGAAAATGTGAGAGAAGCCAATACAGAAGGCCTATATTGCTCAAGAATTGGCTCAACCGATGTTCTTATCAACTCCGAGGCTGCCTGATATATCAAAATGATAAGTATTCCACTAATCACTACATTGCCAACGCTTAATTACCTCAAAAATTGCATCCAAACAAACATTAAAATTTCAAAAAGGAAAATGCAAGATAATTGTTACTTCATCAACATAAGGCCAGATCTTCGTAAGTTCCATATTAAGCCAATTCAGCTTTTGTTGGCGCGAGAATACAACCCAGGAAGGATAAATCGACGGTGGTAGAATCTTCCTAGAATCCTCCGCTGTCATCCTCGGCAAATGCCGCCACTGTCGCCGCCTAAAAATTAAAATATCCAAGCATTGTGATTTCATTTCGAGATAATTTTGACATAAAACTTTCGATCTATCAATGTAACTTAACCATTTTAAACTCTTATATGCTACATAAAGAGTCTCAGAAGACTCGTAATGTCATACAAACTACATATTGTATAAAAATCATTTATATAACAAATTTTAATACTAAACTAAGGTTATAACATGCTAAAATGTACGGAAATTTAGATTGACCAAATTGAAATGCGAAAAATTTCTACAGTTTTCTAGAAATCACATTCCTTGCAAAAAAAACAACCATCAAAAATCATGAAATGAAAAAGAACATAAAGATCAAATGCAATTACATACCAACTCAGATCTTATCCGGGATCTGGCGCTTTCGAACCGCCCGAAAGCTACCCACCAACAGAACCCCAACGAGGAGCCCGAGAACGAGGCCAAAAATGAACGCCATTGTATCGTGCGTGCACTAGGACTGAGAGAAACTCAAAATACTTTCCAAAACCACAAGATGTCTTGAGTCGGGCATTTCGTCGAACAGTTAGCGAGCAATTCGTTTGTTATTGATTTTGGATTTGAGTTGGTCTTCTGAGTGCATGGAGGGAGGATGGTTTGTTCGTCGTTGTAGTTGTTGCATGCTGTGAAGCGTCCCATATTTAGTTATTTCGTTGACACGTCGTCCCTTAGATTATAACATTTGGTGTTGTCAATAAGGGAGAAGATGACATGGAGATAGACAATTCATCAATCTCGATGTATACAAGGCCTCGTTGATTGACAAGTGTTTCTCGAGATAAGGATCGACATATTTTGTAAAGATGCAGGAGTGGGAAAACAAACAACAAAACGATGACCACCAAAAAAATATTTAAGTTAATTTCTATATAATAAAAAAAAACTATATGAGAACAAATAGAAAAATTGGTGTTATTTCACATCACGTTCATCAAGTCTTTGACAAAAAAATATATATATATTAAGAACTTTTCAATCATGCAATCGACATGCAACTTTATTTATACAACATAAAATAACTTTTTTTTTAGCAAAGCTTAATATATAATTAGTTCATTATAGGTTCATTTGAATACTTATATACCTCAAGATGATCCGCATCATTTTGAAATGTGGACCTCCTATAAGGTGACATAGAAGTTTCATATATCCTAAGATAAACAATATTAAGTTATTACTATAAAAAAATAATAATAAATAACAAAGACATCTCATAGCAAGACTTTATTATATCTAAAATCAGTTAATAATCAGTTTTGAGCACACATTAAAGCTTATAACGTCTTTGGATGAAGTCTGTTGCGATGTGGACTAACAAACCTACCACCCATACTAAAAAATGTTGACTATGAAGCAACTGTAGATACTGGAACCGCTAAAACGTCTCTAACAACCTGATTCAATGTCGGATATTTGCTTCCATTAGTCTTCCACCAATTCAGAATGTCAAAATTATGTTTCGAATGCAGAACAACATCACCCAAATAGTAATCCAACTCTGACTTGACGTTACTACTAGGTGTATCCTTGGAGTTCCGCATAGAATCCATATAAAATCACTAAGATCATCATCATCAACTGCATTTTGTGGTTGACTAACATATGACTGACTATCTATTGAAGAACTTGCCCTAGGCCTTAAACTCATATATTCACTTAGCAACTCAAAACACATGTTCTGAACTTTTTGGATTTTTTGTTGTGCATCACCTTGATTATATAGTTTGGGAAAGTAATACTCAATCAACTTCATTTTAAAATCGATGATCCAAAAGAGTTGCCATAGCCATTATCCCATGGATTGCATTTCCATACTTGTCAAAAATTTTAATCATGTTTGATGTCATCTCTCTTACCACTGGATAATTAGAAGTATGAAACCGATGAAATGAATTTCTAATCGAAGAAATCTTAGGAAAAAAAAGGTTGGTTGTAGGATATTTTATTCCATAAAATATTTTTGATTGCTTTATGAAACGACTTCAACTTCTCACACATCTCCCATGCAAGCAACCAATCTTCATCACGTGGCAACCACATATTTTGAGAATCACGTTACTTCAATCTAGGAAAGACATCATTGAAAATGATAGCAGTCTGAAGCATTAAATAGGTAGAATTCCACCTTGTTTTGCAATCTAAAGTCAACTTCTTGCCACATTCAATTTTCAACTGTCTGGTTGCCTTAAGAAACTTTTCTTCTTTCTTTGGCGTCGCAAACCAATAAAGCAATACTATTTTAGATTCTTTCAACATCATCAACTCATCCTTAACAATTAAATTTAAAATATGAGTAGAAACATCTCATGTGGAATAAATCACCCCCTACCATCATGGTGCCTACATCTAGCTTGTTTTTCAAAAAAGTGATAATGCTATCAATAGTTGAACAATTATCCACGGTTGATGCAGATAGCTTTCGATCCAAATTCTAATCCATCATACAATTCATTAATGCATCACAAAGAACTTCAGCAGTATGAGGGCATGACACATAAGCGAACTAACAATAAATATGCAATAATGTAGAACATATTAATTAATAAATGCCCAATTGTCATCAATGAAATGCAAATTGAAAGAAAATATGTTTATCTTATAATACAACTTTGCAATGGCCAATTGTCATCAATGAAATGCATTGTAATAGCCATAAACCTCATCTTTTGATTACTTTCATTCCACATATCAGTACTAATTGCAATCTTATTTTTGTTCATCTCCAACAATTTCATTGTTTTTACCCTTTCATAATCGTAAATCTTTAAGATGTCACTTTTTATGGTATTTTTAGATACTACTTTGAACTATGGTTGGATAACATTCATCATCATTCTAAAACCATAATGTTCAACCATTGAAAAGATGTACTCATGCAAAATAATTGTTTTTACAAAAACTTTTCGTGCAAGCTCTTGGTCGAAGCCAGAAGCACTAACAACAATTGACCTAGTCGATGTGAAAATACTCAATATAGATTATTGTATGTCCACTTGACTACCCCTATTCCTTAAACATCTTGTATTATAGTCAATTAAATGACTTGTGTCATTCCTAGTCTCCCTTCTAAGCAAAGTATCACAATAATTGCATTTAGTTTTATCCAAACCATTAATGATTGTCAATGTAAAGTGATTTCGTACTGCAAATGTGAACTTTCTTTTTTCTTGTTGATGGTACTATTTATGTCATAATCTTAACTCATGGGGTGATATATCTAACATTATGATATTTTACAATATTTGTGATTGATTGCGTGTTTAGTAGGAAGTCAATTGGAATGAACTAATGGTTTGTGAAGAATTATGGATCATAATGTGATGAGATTGCTTGGTGGTGAATTTGTGATGATATTATGAGCATAATCAATATTCAAGTAGCAAATCAGATCATCAGTGAGACTGAAACTTATGCTAATGGGTATAGCTGATAGTGTTGCTTTCACAAGCGAGGAATTGCTGGTTAGTTTTGGGTTTTTACATTTCTAATTTTTTTATAGATAATGTTTTTATAGATAATGTTTATGACTGTATTTTAAAGAGAAATGAGTAAAAATGTAAAACACACAAACCTGACAAAAAATGACTTTTAAAGTCTGACTACTTAGACAAACTCGTAACTAATACAATGGTATGTTGCTTCCTGGAAGTGATAAAAGCAATGATTTTAAGTGGCAGTGGCCATGTCTAATTTAGCTTTGTAGAGATAGAAGACAATAATCAGCAAAGAAGAAATGTGAATTTTGGGACCTTACTTAAGGGTAAGTGACCAGTTTATAGTCCAGTTTTGCCCATGTACCTTGGAGTTTATAGAGGCCCATGTACTTTTGGGACCTTATTTAGGGACATGTACAGTGTATAATGAGAGTTTCCCTTGGAACAATGAACTCGAGTGTCTTCATCTTGATTTTGAATGTCCAAAATATCATCTCAATTCTATTATATTTATAATAAAAAAAAATTAATAAGAATGTGAACAGTGATCATGGGCATTTTTTGTAATTTAATATGTAAAAAAATTTTAATACATCATTTTACCCTCTTAAATTTAGATCATTTATGATCAAAACCCATCCCTCTCAAATATTGCTAATTACAGTTAAGCTCCTAACATATTTTATTTAAAACCTTTCAATTATCTATAAATTATTTTAAATAAATAAATAAACATTCACGTCTAATTTTTTTTCCTCAAAATTAGTCCATTTTAAACATTCATTAATTACACCAAAGCCATATATAATTTATTTGAAGCCCTAAAAATTATATAGAAATTATAAAAAAGACCTACATCTAACTTTTGGATTTTCCATTTTGCCATTAACATTATATATTTTTACATTCAAATCAACTCATCTCAACATTAAATAATTATACTTATGTCTCTGAAGCCCCCTTATTTATTTATAAACTATACAAAAACACTTAATATTTTATAATAATTATTTCTTTTAGAAATTCAATAGTAAAAAAAGCTTATTATCGAATCTTGTAGTAAAATAAAAAAACATACTGACTATCCCACACACGCGCGCCGACAACCACTACACCAATTAAGCATATTGTAATGTGACGACCCGCCTCCCGCACTGTACAGATACTGTCCGCTTTGGGCTACCATCCGGCCCGCACGACTTTAAAAGGCAAGTCTGTACAATGGGGGAGATAACCCTTCACATAATAAAGATCATCATCCTTCCCTACCACAGGCGATGTGGGACTAATGTTTCCCCCTCGGTCAGCTTCCGCCCCCAACTCCCTCTTGGGATCCAAACGGGCCTGTTTGGGCCTATTCGGCTCCAACCCTCACCCTCACCCTCACCCTCCCCCTCAAGTCCGCCCACACAAGGGTCTCACAGTCCACCCCCTTAAGGCGCCAACGTCTCGTTGGCCACACAGGCACAACGTCCACGTTGCCCGATGGGCCCACCTCCACGTGGCACACTTCCGACTGGGTCAGGCTCTTGATATGTAACAACTCTCAAAACAACAACACTTTTGAGATGTTCCAATCACACCAAACATTTCAAGTCAAAAAATGAAAAATAGTTACACAAAAAAATGATACAATAAATTGGATCACCATGAATAGTATTACTTGTAGGATCATACTATTCATGATTATACAATTACTATATCTTTGTTTGTAAAATTGTTTTGTGAATTATTATAGTTTAAAAATATTACTATTTTAGAAATTATTACAAAAATTCAATTTAATACAATAAACTAGTACATTTGAAAAGAGAATTTGAACAAAAACATGTGTACCTTACTACATTTCAAAAACACTTGAGAGTCATTAATAACCACAACATGCATGTCCATGT